>QXTE01000341.1:286075-508193 GCA_003942145.1 Platysternon megacephalum
CACACCACTCTGCCCTCTGGAACTACTAGTATAAGGTGCATCCATTAGGTTAAGTTTAGCCTTTAGTCTAGATAAATTGTAATTTCATTTTGCATAGCTGTGGTTAAGTTAGGTTTAGAAAATTGCTTGCATTGTACTCTGTAAGTTAGGCTTAAAGAATTGTTGCATTGTGTTTTGTTACTTGCTAATTTGTGCAGTATTGGTTAAGTTAGATCATAGATAAGATTTTGCTGTGTTCTGTATAATTGTGATTGAGTCTGTCTTCCCCCATCCTCCAACCTCATTCCTCTACCACTTTGCTCTCTCCCTCTCTCTCTCTGCTGGTTAAACTTACAGCCTGTCTGCTCTCTGTGTCTCCCTGAGTTTAAATCTCCCTCTGCCTTTGGTCTCTGCTCCCCCACGTGTTCACCCCGCTCCTACTGCTGCCAAACCTCAATTGTATCACTGAAGTCTAGCATAAAACCCCATTGGTTACCCTTTTTCTCTCTAACACACCTCACATTTTACATTTACACCACTGTGACACATTTTTACCTAGAGTTGTTGGTTATTTAACACATTTTACCCATAACTGTTAGTTGGTTATATGCTGCTGTGACACACCCTTTACATAGAAACTGTTAGCTACCTGTTACATTTATACTTCAGTGTTAATTGGTTACCAACTGTATTGTGCCCCACTATTGAAACCCCCTATCCTATTTACTGAAAGAAACCCCTCCCCAATTGTCTACCTTAACAAACCCCATACCCCTCACTATTGAATTTTCCCTGTTTTTGCATTTTCTTAATAAAGTTTATTTTGCACCCCACCTGTGTGGTAATTGCTCCCTAAGATCCCATATACCTGCTGGCAGGGACAGGTGCCTTAGAATCATAGACTATCAGGGTTGGAAGGGACCTCAGGAGGGTCATCTAGTCCAACCCCCTGCTCAAAGCAGGACCAATCTCCAGACAGATTTTTACCCCAATTCCCTAAATGGCCCCCTCAAGGATTGAACTCACAACCCTGAGTTTAGCAGGCCAATGCTCAAACCAGAGCTATCCCTCCCCCCCATGCGCAGCCCAGCACTAAGCAGAGCCTGCTATCGCTGCACTGGTGCCATCACAACCCCAGCAGGCTCCCCACGGGGCCCCCCAGGGTGCTAGAGAGACATTTTGGCAAGAGAGAGTTTGTGCAGTGTGAACTCCCAGGAAAGGCCCTCCCTCCCGCAGTCACCAGGGAGCCACCGAGTGTGAAGACCCAATTCTGCCTGGCGCTGCAGGTGCTCAGTTCCCATAAGAGGAGCCTGGCATCTTTGTGGATCGAGTCCTGTGATTCTATGTGGTGCCAATGTCCCAAGCATCATTGGACACAGAGCTCGAGGCATCCAGAGGTGACAATGCAGCTCCCTTAGTATCAGAGATGTAGCCTTGCAAAACAGCTAGGAAAGCAGCGTCCCGTGGAGCCCATTTGGTGGGCTCTGCACAGGGAAGGGGAGGGGCTGGCATCACTACGGGCCCTTGTTTGAAAGTTCTGCTTCGCCTGGCTTTCCCCGGGTGCTGTTTGTTTAATTCCAACAAACGGGCCTGTACCTGCAGGTTCCCAGGGCTTGCCTCAGCAGATGGCCCAGCCTCTGCTCACCTCCGGAAGGCTTCTTTGGAGCCAGAAGGACGGGAACGTAGGTTATCTGAAAATAGATGTTCAAATGTTCCACCTGGTGAGGGCCCTGGAGTGGGATGAGTGGGCCTGGAGAAGGTGGCATGCCCTACTTTGCTGGGACACAAGGAACACAAACTGGTGGCCGGGCTGCCCCTGGGCAAACGCAAGCAGCCTCTCAATAGAGATCTCTCTCCTGCAGCTCTCCCTGCCCCTGCTCTGATTGCAGAGGAAACTGCTCCTTGGAGAGCACTGCCTGGGGCTGCACTGCCCGCCCAGCCACTGTTAGTGCAGGTCACCCCTAGTATGCCTGCCCTCTGCAGAGACCCCAGGCCCCATTCCCCACCCACTGCCACTGGGCTAAGGCAGGACGGATCCCAGGGAAGTTGGTGGGCTTGTACAGGTGTGAATGCTGCCAGCCCGGCCCTCTGCAGTGCACCCCAGTGCAGCCAGCCTGCTGCAGGGGATGAGGGAGGAAAAGCTGGTCAGCCAGCACCCCATCCCCATTACTAGGCTGGGCTGGGATCCCCACTCTGGACGCAGGGCGGCTAATGCATTCCAGGAAGGCCGTCCCCAGCGATGATCATCTTCCTGACTAGTGCTCATTAGTGTTTGACATCTGACACCCCTGCTCCCAGCTCCCACTCCCACCGCAGATCCC
This sequence comes from Platysternon megacephalum, assembly GCA_003942145.1. Lineage (NCBI taxonomy): Eukaryota > Metazoa > Chordata > Testudines > Platysternidae > Platysternon > Platysternon megacephalum. The sequence continues at coordinate 288,376 of QXTE01000341.1, forward strand.
TTTGCCAGTAAGTGGGAGGCAGGAACAGCTTCCTGATGAGAAAATTATTGTGCCATTGTTAACCCCCCACCCTGAAGCCAAGAGACCTGCCAGGTCACAGGCAGCACCTGCCAGGCCTGGGACACACTTTGCACAATGAACCCCAGCCAGAGCAGCCCCGACCTGTACTACTGGGGGGCTCCTCCTTCCAGTGCAGCCAGAAAGTTCCTGCCCGCCGTGGGGGGTGGGAACAAAGAACCCCTCCACACCCTGACCCATCATCCCCTCCCCAGACTGACCCACCCCTGCCCAAGACCAGAGTAGTCAGCAGTCCCACCCACAGCCAGTGCCCCTGCCCTACAGCGCCCCCTGCTGGCAGCGGCCAGGACTGGAGTAGCCCGGGGCTCCCCCCACACTGGAGAGGCCACTGCTGGAGAGGCCAGGACTTTATGGTCCCCTTTAGGCCTGGCAGAATAAATACCTACTGTGTTAAGAACTGCATATAAACTTTCCCAGATTTGGGGCTCTGCAGGAGGTTCCCCTGTGGGGCGGGGGGCAGTTCCGGGTGCAGCTGGGCTTGGCACTCTGCAGAGGGCAATGTGATACCAGTCTGAGGCCCAGCTCCAGGCGTTTGGAGGATGGTGGGAGCAGAGCTGCTGACTGGCAGCATGAGATTTCTGCTCACCTGCCCTATCACATTGTGCTGAGTGCGCCAGAACCCTCAGAGTCACCGTGCAGCCAAGACAGGGACCGTGTCGCACACAGCCTGCCCCGTCACCCCAGCTAGCGCAGGCCTCTCACTTGTACTGAGCAGTGATGCTGCCAGGAGCCTGGAGAACACGCAGAGGGATTATTGATCCCCCATCATGTCCTCTCTGGGTCCAGGGAAGACGAAACATGGGGCACCCCCACTCCTTGCACGCTCCAGCCGGCTGGGCACTGTCCTGGAGCCTGTGTGCAGCTGTGCGAGTGGCAGTGACCCCTGCGCTGGCCATCCTCAGCCCTGAGCCTGCTCAGCCCCCGCCAGGGGCTGTAATTTGGCTTGATTTGGTTGTTGGGTTTTGTGGGAGGTGATGGGGGTGTGGGGGTGCCCTCTGTTATGCAGGAGGTCAGACTGGAAGGGGGTCCCTTCTGGCCTTAAACAATATGGCTCGGTGAGTCTGTGCTCCCACCCAGCCCCTGGTACTTGGTGGGTGACCCCCGGAGCCAATGCCATGTAGCGCTCACCTGGGGGGGTCTGAACACCCCCCACAATCCTACCCACCGTACACACTCAACAACCTTCCTCATGGCACACCCTACTGTAACACACACCCTCACAACCCATCCCCCCACCTCCATCACACACACACCCGCACAAACTGCCCCCACTCACTCCACAATCCACAACCTACCCCATCACACACACCTGACAACCTTCCTCACGGCACACCCTACCATAACATGCACCCTCACAACCCCCCCCCCCCACACACACACACATACACACACCTCCACCACACACACACACCCTGTGACGAAGTGGGAATGTTCTTAATGTGTTCTTTGAATGCTGAGTGGGGAGTGTTGGCCTGGGAAGGTTGCAGGGGAGTTTTGCTGGGACTGTCTGCATTGGGGGATGGGAGACTTTCCTTGAGGGAAGATACCTGAGCATGTAACATGAGAACCCAGGAAGGGGGTTGGAGGCCAGGTGACACCTCTGCCCGGGAAACTGGACAAAGGCGGGGGAGGAGCTGGGGGGAGGCTGAGTGAGACGGCTGGAGGGAGTTTCAGTTTGGAGCTGGCTGGGAAAATGGAGGGGAGCCTAGATGGGGCTCTGGCCTCCCTGCCCCCCCAAGAGGGACCTAACTGAGGGGATCCTGTTGTCTGTACCTGCAAGACCTGTCTTGGACTGTGTTCCTGTCGTCTAGATAAACCTTCTGTTTTACTGGCCGGCTGAGAGTCATGGTGAATCGCAGGAAGCTGGGGGTGCAGGGCCTTGTCTCCCCCCACACTCCGTGACACACCCCACAACCCACCCCACCACACACACCTGACAACCTTCTCCACGGCACACCCTACCGTAACATGCACTCTCACAACCCACCCCCCTACACCTCCACCACACACGCACCCCCACAAACCTCCCCACTTCACCCTTCATGCACACCCCGCAACCCACCCCACTGCACACACCCCACAACAATTCCCCACAGCACACCCTACCGTAACATGCACCCTCACAACCCACACCACCACACCTCCACCACACACCCACCCATAAACCTCCCCACCTCACTCCACACCCCAAAACCCACACACACCTGACAACCATGGCACACCCTACTGTAACATGCACCCTCACAACCCATCCACACACAACTTCACCCCCCCAACCTACCCACCTCACCCTTCACACACACTCCACAACCCACCCAACCACACACACAACAACCTTCCCCACAGCACACCCGTCCACAACACGCACCCTCACAATCCATCCCTCCCCTCCACAATACATGCAATCCCAAAATCCTCCCCATCACATACATCCCTCCCCAAAAGATACACACACACCATCACCCTCCCTGACACACCACTGCTCCCACAACACACACATGCAACCTCCCATGGCATCCCAACCCCTAATAGATATATACCAGGACTCCCACAACCACACATACACACAAACCCCATCTCACCACACCTTCCCAATGCCCCCCCACCAACTCTCACCCTTTCTGTTCCAACCCCTCCCAGCCACATGCTCCAACCTCACATAGACACACACACACACACACACCAACTTCCTCCCCACCTACCTGGACCCCCACTTCAGTGCACACTGATGCTCCAACCACATCCCCAGCTGCATGTACCAACAACCCCCTTCCTTCCTTCCTAGAGCCCGAGAGATGAAGGCCAAAGGGACCATTAGATCATCTCATCTGACCTCCTGTATAACCCAGGCCTTTACATCTCCCCCAGTCACCCTGGATAGCCCCAGGGCTTCTGTTTGACTGAAGCATCTTTCAGAGAGGCCTCCAACCTGTTCTGAAGACATCAAGAGATGGAGAATCCCCCAGTTCCCAGGCAGTTTGTTCCAACGGTTACTCACCCTCACGGCTAAACTGTTGTGCCTTATGTCTAATCTGAATCTGCCTGGCTTCAGCTTCCAGCCATAGGTTCTTGTTCTGCCTTTCTCTGCTAGAGTAAGGAGCCCTTTGTATCTGGTATTTTCTCCCTATGAAGGTTTGTATACACTGTCATCAAGTCATCAGTCTTCTCTTTGAGAAGCTAAACAGATGGAACTGATCACACTCATACAGTCACAGATTCCAAGGCCAGAAGGGACTGTTGTGATCATCCAGTCTGTCCCCCTGTATAACACAGGCCAGAGACCTGACCCCAAATCATTCCTAGGGCAGATCTCTTAGAAAAACAGCCAATCTGCACTTAAAATTTGTCAGTGATGGAGAATCCACCACACCCCCGGAAAATTATTCCAATGGTTAATTACCCTCATTGTTAAAAATTTACCCCTTATTTCCAGTCTGAATTTGTCTCGCTTCAACTTCCAGCCATTGGATCGTGTTATCCTTTCTCTGCTAGACTGAGGAGCCCATGATCAAATATTTGTTACTCATGTAGGTTCTTACAGATTGTCAAGTTACCCCTTAATGCTCTCTTTGTTAAAATAAACAGATTGAGCTCTTTGAGTCTATCACTCCAAGACAGGTTTTCTAATCCTTTATTCATTGTCGTGGGTCTTCTCTGACCCCTCTCCAATCTATCAACACCCTTCTTGAATTGTGGGCCCCAGAACTGGACACGGGATTCCAGCAGTGGTCACACCAGTGCCAAATCCAGAGATTAAATAACCTCTCTGCTCCTACTCGAGATTTTCCTGCATGTGCATCTAAGGACTGCATTAGCCCTTTGGGCCACAGTGGTGCATGGGAGCTCATGTTGAGTTGCTTGTGCACTAGGGTCCCTTTATCCTTTTCATAGTCCCTGCTTTTCAGGGTACACTCCTCCTCCCCCCCAAGGCTTTCGGTCTGGCCTGCACTCCTTCCTAGACAGAGAACTGTGCCTTTGGCTGTGGTAAAATGCATCTTGTTTGAATGGGCTCAGCTTCCCAACTGATCCAGATGGCTCTGTATGGCTGCCTGTCCCATCATTATTCACCACTCCCCCAAGCTTTGTGCCATCCGCAGATTTCATCATCAGCCAACTCACATGCATAGAGCCACCCCACACAAATATGCACCCAAGCCCCTACAGCCATCCACCTCCACAACCACACACAACACGTGTACTGCAGCACAACCCCTGCAGACCCAGCCCCCCAACACTTTCCCATTCAATCCCTGCCCTCATACAAACCACAGCCACTCCACCCCACACCTATCACAACCCCTTCTCACTGCCTGGTGGGCTGTAGCTCCAGACACACACCCAGGAGCACTCAGCACTATTGGATGAGCGGGTTACACTCTGCTGCAGTAGCACACTGGAGCAGGGGTCCCCAGCGCGGTGCCCGCGGGCGCCGTTGCGCCCGCCGGGGGGTGTAAGTGCACCCGCGTAGCCCTCGAGGTTTTTTTTTTGCTCCGCCGGCAGTGCTCGGGATGTTTTTTCTTTTTTTTTTTTGTTGCTCCGCCGGCAGCGCTCGGTTTTTTTTTTATTTTTTTGGCGCCTGCCAGAAGGAAAAGGTTGGGGACCACTGCACTGGAGGCTCCCACCAGCTGGCAGACACTGTAAACATGGCCAGACACCCCCTGTCCATCACTGGGAGAATGCAGCCAGCTGAAACCCAGGAGCATACAAAGCACAAACAAAGCCAGAGGTGCCAGGAGAGACTGTGGGGGCGATGGGCCCACTGCACACAGCCCTTACATTGGGTCAGGGCCTTTGAGTCCTGCCCCAGGAGGATTCAGAGAGCCTGCGGTGTCGCTAGGTTTTCTGCATGGGGAGCTGGCTCGGCATGTTTGCTGGGACAAGGAGCCCTCGATACTGAACGATCAGATTGAAGCATCCTGTGAGATGCCCTTTGCAAGCCATGCACTACTAGGCCCAGGACCCTGTAATGGCAGTTGCCATGGAGCAGCGCTTAGTTCATTTTGCAGAACTGGGCAGACTGTCGAGAGGCCACTGCTCGGGAGCCCTTTCCCAGCCTTCCTTTGGGAAGCTGCATAGCCCTGCTTCACCGACAAGTGCTGAGGCATCACCCCGGGCTGTCTGCATGGTACTGCGTGTGCAGCAGGAGAGGAGAGTATTGTATAAAGCCGTATGGCAGTGTAGCGGGTGTGCCCAGGCATCCTGACATTATTGGCCTGCACAGGGAGCTGGAGCAAAGCACTTACACAATTCTGACACCTGGATTGGAGGGGAGAGCCCAGCTCTCTATCCCAGAATGCTTTGCACGTGTGGGGCAGGACAGTTTTTGGTGCTGATTGTGGTGGGGGATGCAGCCAGCCAGCCCCCGCCCCTGGCTGAATTAAGCCGTTTGCAGAGCACGAGTTTTCGTTACCCTTGGAGCCTCCTTAGTAGAATCAATAATAAGCAAAACAAAACGTGGAAATTTGGGGGCAAACTGAAGCTGGCAGCAATAGAGCAAGGGGCTGAGTCACCATTGCAGTGCAAAGGAACCGAGGGACCAGGACAACCAGAAATCAATCCCCGTTGGTCTCTGTGCCAAGTGTAACCCCCTGGAGTTCCCCTCCTTTTTTCTTACTCTCCCCCTCCCCCCTAGGAAAAAGGATTTAAAGGGGTCATGCTCTCTAAACCCCAAAGGGGTTACACAAGTGAAACCTGCTGCCTCCAAAGGAGTTTACTGCAGCCTCAGGGTGTGTCTACACTGCAATGAAACATCTGGGCTGGCCTGCGTCAGCTGACTCGGGCTCATGGGCCTATGAAGTTGCAGTGGAGACATCTGGGCTCAGGCTGGCGCCTGGGCTGTGGGACTCCAGCCTGAGCCTGGACATCTCCACTGTAATTTTATAGCCCCACAGTCCAAGGCCCACAAGCCGACCCAGCTGACATGGGCCAGCCTTGGTGTTTTATCACAGTCTAGACACACCCTCAGAGACCAAGCAGAAACGTTTAAAAGACTGGAAAAAGGATCTTAACAGATCACTACACACCAAAGCCATGCATTATTGTGGAGCGCTTCAAGTTTCACAGCTGGCTGAGTCGGCAAGGTGAAAAAAGCCAAGCCAGAGAGGCTGACAGAGCCTTGCTCATATGGAAATGTCCCATAGCATCTGCCTGGTGCAGTTGGCCCTTAGCATATTTTGGGAAGCAGGAGGGAATTCACCCTTTGGTAACAAAGAAGCCTTTATTTAATACTTGTTGGTACAGGCAGAGAGGATGTCAGCTCTGCACATTGATTAGAGATCATCTAGGGAGTTTTCTAGTCAACAGGAAATTAAACTCCTGACTGACAGCTCACTTAAACAGTCACCCTTAAAGGTATAGTACAACGGCATCTCAATGGTTACCTACAACACTAAATGTACCGGACAGATTAGTTTATGGAATCAGTAGTGACTGGATTTAAAGATGATTGATGTGGGAGAGTGACTTTGCCTGGCAAAGGATAGTGCAGTTAGCAACAGCAATGGGAGTGAAGGCAGAACAGCAGCAAGATCCTCCCCAAGGAGGCCTGGAAAACCAAAGCGAGTCTGCAGTCAAGGTGCAAAGCTGCACAGAAGGGTGTAGACTCCAGCCAAAGGCTCTGGTGGGCAGGGGAACATTTTGCATCTTTTTGTAAATTTGGGCTGGCACAGAGATTGCAGCGTCTGTGTGTGTGTGTGTACACACGAGTGTGCGTTTGCATGTGCTACACACACGTGTACATGGGTGCGCATACGTCCATGTCTTCTGACACCTCACACTTAGGGTGACCAGATGTCCCGATTTTATAGGGACAGTCCCGATATTTGGGGCTTTTTCTTATATAGGCTCCTATTACCCCCACCCTCTGTCCCGATTTTTCACATTCGCTATCTGGTCACCCTACCTGCACTGTCCCGAATACAAAACAGCTGAGGGATGGGGCGTCTCTCCATTTGAAGGCACTGCAAAGACAAGTCCTAGCAGGGTCTCTCATGTGCAAAGGAAAGCGTTCCCAGTCACAGCGAATGGGGTAGCTGCTGCATGCATGGGAAGGGCCAGCCAAACTGCAGACTGGGCGGTGAGCTGCAGGGTGTCTCAGGCCCTGGGCAGCTTGTCAGTCATTAGGGGGCCCCAGGAGCTCCTGTGCATTGTGTAGGGTGCCCAGGGGCTGAGGCAAGGGCTCTGGCGACGCTGGCAGCAGGGTCATGCTGGGCACATTGAACAGTGGCTGAGGCACCCAGAACCACCCTTGGCACTGCAGAGGTTCCTGCTTTGTGTGGCCCTTTAGTGCTCAGCTGGCCTCACTCAATGCACACACGTGCTGGGTCAGTGAGGCAGAGCCTGCGGGTGCAGGACAGAGCGTTCTGAGCTGGCCAGCTCAGTCTGTTTTCATAACAGCCTAGGCAGCCCCACAGCAATATTAGGGGGCAGAGGGGAGGACTCCAGAGCCGGGAAATGCCCACGTGTAGGCCTGCACAGTCCCTTACCTCTGCCCCCCAGGGAAGCTGCATCTCCACCGTTCTCACTGACACACTCCCAGACTGCGTACTGTGAGCAGCTATGGAGGAGAGGGCTCCGCTCGGAAATAACCGCTGACCGTCTGCCTCAGTCCCAGTGTATAGGTGCTGGAACTAGGGGTGCTGGGGGTGCTGCAGAGCTCCCTGACTTGAAGTGGTTTTCATTATATACTGCGTTCACAGTTTGGTTCAATGGGTCTCAGCTCCCGCATTGTACAAATTGTTCTAACACCCCTGTCCCAGCGCAGCGGCCGTCCTGGGCCGGCAGAAGGCAGGGTGCTGTGGAAATGCATGCAGACGCACAAGGGGGCAGAGCTCAAGGCGGACCGACAGTCCCAAGTGTGACATTTCCTGGCTTCCAAGTGCTTCCATTCTTTGCCTGGCAGCTCCAATCCCGCATGCAACCACCCAGCCTGTCTGAGACACAGGGCCAATCCCCCAGTGAGCAGGGTAGCTGGCTGGGACCCTTGTTCCCGACATTATCATGGGGCAGGACTTTGCACCCACCTAAGGCCCTCAGCACTGGGCAGCTCTCAGAGTTACTGGTGCTTGCTGGGACACTTCTGGCCTCGCCCACAGGGAAGCCAGGGAATGGCATAGGCACAGCTTCGAGATGATGGCTGCTGGTCTTGTGATTGTGCTGTGGGGAAGCACCTGGGCGCCCCTGTAGCAGTGGCTTTCTCGGGGTGTGACATGATGGCCAATGTGGCACCCCCGCAGCTGAGTGCTGAGGAGAGGGGAGCAAATGCTGTAGGGTTGGGCGAAATATCCTCCGAAACAACAGTGTCGGGAGCTTCCAAAGAGACGGGGGAAGCAGATGTAAATTGCCACGCGGGCCGTCTGCGGGGTGGAGCTGTCAGGCTGCCGAGGTGCGTGGCTCTCACAAGGCAGGAAACAGAGCAGGGGCTGCAAGCCCAGAGCCCCCGGTGCCGGTGGGACGTGTGAACGCTGATTGTCAAAGCCCAGCCTCAATGTACAGCCTTGGAAACAGCTCTGGGCACCAAAAGCCTCCCCCAATTTCTGACCCTTGCTCTCCATGAGCCAACCCTCTTCCCTCTGTGCATGACCTCACTGCGCCTGACCTGATGGGGGAGTCCAACTCACTGCTGACCCCCAGGTTTTGCAGAAGGAAGCTCAAGGGACAGCCCCATGCAAGCTCCTGGCAGGTCCCACTTACTCTGCGATCCTGACTGGAGCCAGCTGCTTGTGGGAAGGTGCCAGCACCCTGCAGGAGCAGCTCTGGGACCAGGGCCGGCTCCAGGCACCAGCTTAACAAGCAGGTGCTTGGGGCGGCCACTCGGGAGAGGGGTGGCATGTCCAGGTATTCAGCGGCAATTTGGCGGAGGGTCCCTCACTCCCGCTCGGAGCGAAGGACCTCCCGCCGAATTGCCACTGCAGATCGCGATCGCAGCTTTTTTATTTTTTTATTATTATTATTTTTTTGGCTGCCTGGGGCGGCAAAAACCCTGGAGCCGGCGCTGTCTGGGACCCTTCCCCGGCCTCCCCAGCCTGTGAAATGGCCTAGACTGGGCTCTGAACAGGATCCCTGTGTTTGGGGCAACAGCCCCCACCCTTGGGGAGGAGGAGACTGGATCTCTGTGTCCCGGGAGAGAGGCTGGCTCTGGCTGCACCCCGACCCAACCCCTTTGATCTTCCCCCTTCTCTGCCAGCTTTGAACGGATGTGCTGGGCTCTAACTGCCAGTGCCTCTTCCCTGCTGTACAAGGCAGCTAGTGAAATATTTACACACCTCTCCTTTGAAGTCTGATGTGATCGCCAGCCCTAGCTCCTGGGGCTCCATCCTCTCCCCTCCATCCCCGTCTCCAAGCCCCCACGCTGCCCCTTCTCATTGGCAGCATCACTTAGGGTGACCAGATGTCTCAATATTAATGGGCTTTGTCTGATATACACAACTATACCCTGCCTCCCCCCCAACAAAAGCTGATTTTTCACACTTGCTATCCGGCACCTTAGCCTCACTCTCCCGTGCTGGAGCCTGGACACCCGGACCTGGGGAGATCAGCAGAATCAGAGACAGAGGCCTGCCCGTGCATATTAGCCACGGTGGGTGGAAGGACATAGTGCCCAGGGGCACTGCTGCAGAGGCAGGGATGTGGGAAGAGAGAAGTTGAGCCAAAGCTGAAGGCCAAGTTACTGAGCATGGAGGTCTGACGGCAGGGGAGAGAGAGGAGTCACTTTGGAGCAGCCTGCTCAGGGGGCTGCCAATGGGGAGACAGGCCCAGATGCTAGGGAAGGGAAAGGAGGGAGAAATAGTCTGTGCTGCTCCCCTCATCCCCCTGGACACCTCCCAACTCCCCCGCTGCGTCTGTACTTGCCCCCTGCTGGCACTGGCCTCTCCAGGCCCCAGGCCCCAGCCCACAGACAGGTGCGCTTGGAGCTCTCCATGGTGCAGGGCATGGCACCGCCCACAGGGGAGGGCAGCAGGGAGTCACCGTGTGGCACTGAGCCCAGCCTGGACCCTGGCACAACCGGTCTGGGGGGGCACATGGGTGCAGGGTCAGACGGGGGCTCAGTGACCATGGGTTTGGTGAATAAAGAGCACTAACAAAATGGAACTGCCCCCTCTTGGTGCCAGGCCCTCCCCTCTTCTCCTGGTGCTAGGCTCTCCACGCCCCCGGGCACCAGACCTCCCCTGACAGCAGGAGCCAACCTCTCTCACTGTCCTTTCTCCTTCCCGCCCTCCCACTGCCCGCTCCCCTGCTGGCCCTGCTTTCCCCAGAGCACTGGGTACCGCTTGCTCTCGGCACCTTTGGGCTTGGCCGAACGCAGCAGCCCCGGGCAGGTCCCCGTATAGCTGCCTGGCTGGGGGCAGGGTGTGTGGATCCGTCCCTCACTGCTCAGGGCTACAGGCTCCTCAGCTGGCTCCAGCGCAACGGCCACCTCTGCCCAGAGGTGAAACAGCCAACTGCCCCCGCAGCCCCAGCCACTGCCAACCACTGCCAACTTGGGCACTGGGAAGGGGAGGGAGGGGTCCCGGACAACCCACTACCCTCACAGGTACTGCTTGCCCCTTGCTGTCCCTGTCACTCCCACAGGCCTCATCACCACCCCTTCAGCTGGCTCTGCAGTGCCCGGTGCCCCACACCTCCCACCCACCCTGCCCCATTCGCTCACCAGCCCCACCCCACTGCCCCATATTGCCCCCCAGCCTCACCCCACACCACAAATCTCCCTACTGCACTGAGCCCACCAGCCACTAGCCACAGACAGCAAGGAGCAATTTCACCCTGAGCGTGGCTGGGCACTGGGAAGGAGCTCCAGCTGAGCCAGGTGATGGGGAACCAGGACATGGCCATGGGGTTCTTGTGCGCTGCAGGGCAGAGGGGGTCACATGGGTCACTGATGGGGAGCAGTCATGCAGCATCTCCGGGAATCTCTCCTCCCGCTTGCTGCACGGCTGCTGCTGTCACTTCCCCTCAGCAGCTGCGAGTGGCACCGGGCGGCCCCACCGGCACGCTAGGAAATGTGCCATGTGTCAGAGCCGATAAGGCTCCTGTGTACAGAGTGGCGTGGCTCAGATCCTGGCTGGCTGGGGAGCCTCGCCCGGCGCTGTCAGCAAGGCTCCTGCTCAAGCAGCAAGGGTAACAAAGTGGAAAATGGAAGATCACTGAGGTTTGCTGAGCTGGAAACAGAGCCTTCACTGCCCCGCTCCACAGAGAGACGCTCCCTGCGGCCCACAGGCAGCGCCACGGTGCAGATGCAGCTACAGCTGCCTTTGACACACCAGTGGCAGTTCCCTGCCTTGCCCAGTCCGGCCTGGCTCAGCCTACGTGAAGTCAGGGCCAGAGCTGGGCAGGATGGGCTGGCATGGCTGAGCATCCCTGCAGTCCCTGCCCAGCACAGTTCTGGGAGCCATGCTTTGTCCACCATCACAGCCCACTGGCTAGCGGGAATGGGGCTGGGTGCATTGTTAGCCTGTGTTTGCTGAGAGCTGCCCAGGCCACAGATACAGCAGGTGCCGGGGCTCAGGGACTCTCGGGGCCCAGGGATCAGGGGTTGTATCCTGCCCCACAGTGGGTGCAAGGAGATGGGCCTGGTCTCTGCTCGGAGTGGGGGAAGGGCAGTGCTCAGCTCAGCAGTGGCAGTGAGCAGGGTGCTACACCCCTGCAGGCATCACTCCGGGCCACGCCAGTCCACAGCTGCTTCCCTGGAGCTGGGAGGAGCCTGGTTCCAGCCCCTCTTCGTGTGCTGCCCTGGCTGGTCCCATGGGGCCAGCCCTTCTCCATGCATCAGGTTGCCAGATGTCCGGTTTTCAACCAGAACCGCCGGTCAAAAAGGGACCCTGGTGGCTGACCGGCTGTTAAAAGTCCAGTAGCAGCACAGTGGGGCAGGCAGGCACCGTACTTGGCTCCGCATGGCTCGCAGGAAGCAGCGACATGTCTCTCCGGCTCCTAGGTGGAGGGGCAGCCAGGGGGCTCCGCGCGCTGCCCCCACCTGCACGTCCCGCCCCAAGCACCAGCTCCACAGCTCCCATTGGCCAATGGGAGCTGCGGGGGTGGTGCCTGCGGGCGGGGACACCGCGCGGAGCCCCCTGGCCACCCCTCCACCTGGGAGCCAGAGGTACGTCACCACTTCCTGGGAGCCACCTGAGGTCAGCGCTGCCTGAAGCCCGCTCCCCTCACACCCTCGTGCTCTCCAACCTCCTGCCCCCCCTCAGAACTCCCTCCCACACTCTGAACCCTTAATTTCTGGCCCCAGCCCAGAGCCCGCACCCCCAGCCCAGAGCCCATGCCTCCTCCCACACCCCAACCCCCTGCCCCAGCCCGGTGAAAATGAGTGTGTGAGCGAGGGCCGGGGAGAGCAAGCGACCGGGGGGGCGGGGGGTTGGAGTGAGAAGGAGCGGGGCCTTGGAGAAGGGGGGGGCATCCCCCAATCTTTGTGTCATTTACAAACTTCATCAATGATGATTTTAGTGCCAGTCTGCTCCCTTCTCCCCCCTCCCTGCAACACCCACTCTGGGAAGCCGGGGGGGGGGGGGGGAAGGCGGGGAAGGGCCCTTGGAGCTGCAGGACGAGCAGAGCTGAGGCTGCAGGGGCAAATGAATTAGACGGGGGACTGGGGAGAGTCTGGATACTCATCTCTTTCCAGCAGCGTGAGGACCCTGGTTACGGGGCCAGACCTGCCTCCCCCAAAAGACCTGGGAGAGCTGGTGATGCTGGGCGGGAGGAGAGGGTTTTGTCAGAACCCAGAGCAGTCAGAAACCAGAGCAAAACCACGGGATCCTCTCTATAAACTCTCCTGAGTTGGGGTCTGGCTGGTGATTTGTGAATGCTGGGGGCTGCTGCACTGTCCCTACCCCTCACCAAAGCCTCTGGCTGCCAGCCCAGACTGTGCCCAAGCACCCTCCCAGCACGGCCAGCTCTGAACCGCTCAAGGGGCAGAGCCGGTGCTGGCAGGAAAGGAGGTGTCTTGGCCAAGAAGTGAAGGAATGGCTTGCACTGAGCTGCGTCTCCTACTGGGGCCCCACCACCGCTCCCTGTCCAGCCAAGGCCCTCCTCCAGCTGCAGGAGCCCAGCTGTGGTGCACACCTCCAGCCCAGTGCACAAGAGACCCTGACCACCCCCTTAGAGGACACCATGCTGGCATTGTGCCCCCAGCCCTCCCGTGCTGACATGTAACCTTCTCCCCATCCTTCCCTGTGTTTCCAGATCATTGATACCCAGAGCCCATTACCCGGGGCTAGCCTCCTGCCCCCTGTGGGTTCACACACCTCAGTGAACTTGGCCTCAGGCAAGCAGGTCAGCATGACCCTAGTGCCCACCTGGGAGACAAAGCACTGAGGGGAAGAGACTGCCCCGGGGCTATACAGTGAGTCCATGGTTGAGCCCAGGAGTCCTGACTCCCAGCCCCTGGCTCTGAGGACTGGGCTCTGTGGGTGAGATGGCTGTGCTCAGCTGGCTGGAGTCCAGACAAGCTCCCAGAATCCAAGCGGGGGTGGGTGGGTGGGGGGCGAAGACCTAGTTCATCTCACTAACCCCAGCACCACTGAGTCCCTGGCTGCCCTTTCCGAGCCTGGGCCTGTTTCCTCTCCTGGCATGGAGCGGGGCTGCAAGGGGGTCTGTCACCATGAAGGCAGCCGCCCCTGCTGGAGACATGCAGTGACATTTCGAGAGGTCTGCAGAAATGTCGTCTTACTCTTAGGGGAGCAGGGAAATCTGAACCATTAGAAGTTTGCTTTACAAATGTGAAATGCTAACTTTGTGTGGCTGCCTGCAAAGCAATTCTGTCGGGCGGCAAAGGTTGTTGGCGTTACCTGGAGCCAACAGCTTCTCAGTGCTGGTGAAGCAAACAGATACTACTCATTGGCTGACCTTAACTAAGTAACCTGTGGAATCCCCTGGCAGATTCCCTGCCTTTGATTCGGCTGTTCACAGCTGCTGTCCTCTGGGGAGGAAGCTGCTCACTGGGACCAAATCCCCCTGTCTCTTATTTCAGGTCATTTTCTTCTCTTTGATGCTTGCATTAAAACAAACCAAACCAAAACCCTGTTCAGGGTTATTCCCCAAAGCACATGGAGGGGAGCAACCCACAGACCAGAGCCTGGCGGAGCACAGGCAGGGCTCTGACAGTCATGCATCTCGCCCCATCTCTGCTAGTGCCCCTCTGTCACGGAGTGTGGGGGAGTCAGGGCCCCGCATCTCCCACTTCCTGCAATTCACCATGACTCTCAGCCAGCCAGTAAAACAGAAGGTTTATTTAGACGACAGGAACACAGTTCAAAGCAGGTCTTGCCGGTACAGACAACAGGCCCACCTTTAGTTAGGTCCATCTGGGGGGCCCCAGGGAGGCCACAGCCCCGTTGGGAAGCCCAAGCCCCATCGGGGCACCCCTCTCCATTTTCCAGACAGCTTCAAACTGACAACTCCCTCCAGCAGTCTCCTTTCTGGCCTTCCCCCGGCTCCTCCCCCAGCCTTTGTGTCCTTTGTCCAGATTCCCAGGCAGAGGTGTTACCTGGCCTCCAACCCCCCTCCTGGGTTCTCATGTTACATGCTCAGGTATCCTCCCTTCCCCAATGCAGGCAGTCCCAGCAAAACGCCCCTGCAACCTTCCCAGGTCAATACTCCCCCCTCAGCATTCAAAGAACACATCAAGTACAGTCCCAGTTCGTCACACCCTCAATCCCAGTCCCCTTCTCTTCCCGGCTCTGCCCCCCAACAGCTCTGTTGATGCCCCTCAATCCTGACCTGCAGCCCACTGCTATTTCAGCTTCCCTCACATTAGCTGTGCTGATACCCCTCAGTCCTGCTGTGTGCCCCTTGTTATTTCAGCCCTGGGCTCCTTTCCCCAGCTCTGCCAATGCACCTAATTCCCACCCCCAGCTATAGCAGTCCTAGCCCCCTCCCCACCACCTTTAGCTTTACTAATGCCCTGCCTTGTACCCCTTGCTATCTCAGCCTTGGGGTTCCCCTCACCCACAGCTCTGCTAGTGCCCTTCAGTCCTGACCTACAGCCAGGTCTCAGGGTGGGACCAAGGTCACATCCTTCTCATGACGGAGATGTGGATGGGCCAAGTTTGAGTGGCGTAGGGGTGGTACACTGCAGTGATGCCTAGGCGGCAGAATGGCTTGTGTAGCCTCTGCCCACAGCCCTCTGCTCTTCCTGGATCTTTTACTTGCAGATGTTGCCAGTTGTGCTGAACTATGCTGCATTCTGGGGTGGTTACGTAATGCAGACAAATAATCAGGACAAGGCTGAGGTCACCAAACTCATTGCACTGGTGGCCTTATTGGAGCAGACAGCTTTATTCCAGAAAGGACTGAACCCTGCAGCTCCTCGCTCCCTTATCCCATCGGAGTGCAGTGCCCTTTGCAGGCTCATGCTGCAGCAGGTGTGAGAGCCACGACAATGTCCATGTCAGCCCTGCCATGAGTTTCTGACTGAGCAGATTCAGGACAAGGCAGAATCCGTTGAACACCTAATACCAGCAGAGCTGCCATCCCCTGGGAGGGGCTGTAGGAAGGGACAAACAGCAGGGACTGTAGGGAGGGACAAATAGAGGCGGCTGCCAGAAACTCAGGCAATGTGATCTAATCCCAAAAAAAGCAGTCTGTCAGCAGCTCAAACTCTGAGACACAAGCCTCACTCAGCTGCCTTTATGCTGGCCCAGGCTTTATGCAGGTCCAGGCTATGCATTTCAGGTGCTTAGTCTTTAGTTGATGCCATGCATCCGGTAGCATAACGCCTGCTGCAATGCAGTCTCAGTCCCACAGGGGACGCGCACGCTACAGTGCTGCCATGCACACTGCAGTGCTCCTTCCATCCCACAGGGAGTGCACATGCTACAGCGCTGCCAGGCACACAGCAGTGCTCCCTCCATCCCACAGGGAGCGCACACGCTACAGCGCTGCCAGGCACACTGCAGTGCTCCTTCCATCCCACAGGGAGTGCACATGCTACAGCGCTGCCAGGCACACAGCAGTGCTCCCTCCATCCCACAGGGAGTGCACATGCTACAGCGCTGCCAGGCACACAGCAGTGCTCCCTCCATCCCACAGGGAGCGCACATGCTACAGCGCTGCCAGGCACACTGCAGTGCTCCTTCCATCCCACAGGGAGTGCACATGCTACAGCGCTGCCAGGCACACAGCAGTGCTCCCTCCATCCCACAGGGAGCGCACACGCTACAGCGCTGCCAGGCACACTGCAGTGCTCCTTCCATCCCACAGGGAGTGCACATGCTACAGCGCTGCCAGGCACACAGCAGTGCTCCCTCCATCCCACAGGGAGTGCACATGCTACAGCGCTGCCAGGCACACAGCAGTGCTCCCTCCATCCCACAGGGAGCGCACATGCTACAGCGCTGCCAGGCACACTGCAGTGCTGTCCCCATCCCACAGGGAGCGCACATGCTACAGCGCTGCCAGGCACACAGCAGTGCTCCCTCCATCCCACAGGGAGCGCACATGCTACAGCGCTGCCAGGCACACAGCAGTGCTCCCTCCATCCCACAGGGAGCGCACATGCTACAGCGCTGCCAGGCACACAGCAGTGCTGTCCCCATCCCACAGGGAGCGCACACGCTACAGCGCTGCCAGGCACACAGCAGTGCTGTCCCCATCCCACAGGGAGCGCACACGCTACAGCGCTGCCAGGCACACAGCAGTGCTGTCCCCATCCCACAGGGAGCGCACACGCTACAGCGCTGCCAGGCACACTGCAGTGCTGTCCCCATCCCACAGGGAGCGCACACGCTACAGCGCTGCCAGGCACACAGCAGTGCTGTCCCCATCCCACAGGGAGCGCACACGCTACAGCGCTGCCAGGCACACAGCAGTGCTCCCTCCGTCCCATGGGGAGGGAGGGGTGGACCTCCTAGCTGTGCCATACATGCTGCAATGCTGCCTCCAACCCATGGGTTCTGTGCGCCTCAGCCCTGCCACACATGCTGCAATGTTCCCTCTGCCCTCCCTGTCTGCCTCCCACTGGGGGCACGAGCACTCAACTGTCCTGCTGGCTCTGTCCCCCCAGCTGCCCTGCTGCTGTGTGAGCTGTAACCCCGCAGCCACTCTACTCTATGCTGCGTGCCTTGACCCTGCCTCAGACACCCCCGCTGTGTTGACAGCCCACAACTCCCTGCTTCCCCAGCGTGAGAGGGGCTTGCTTTCGCTGAGTGTAATTGTGGCCTTTGGGACTCAGGCGAGCGATGTCTGGAGAGATGAAATGCTACAGGGCAGCTCAGTATTAGGTGCATTCCTGTCAGAAGCGGCTTCATTTATAACCCTCAGGATCTCTGGTGCTGTCACTTTGCCATACGCCTGGTGTCCTTTTGTGGCAGCATCAAACCGGGAGCCTCTGCAGCGCTTGCACAGCTCAGACAGATCTCAGTGACACATCCCTGCTGCACATCGCCTCGCGGTGCTGTTACGGTGGGGGCGGAGGGAATCAGAACCACCACATCGACTCCCACCCCCTCAGCCCCAGTCAAGGGAGAGGCAGCATTCTGCCAGGGTATCAGTGCCAGAGCTGCACTGAGGGACCAAAGAGACATGCATTTCACTGCAGGAGATGCTATTAAAAAGTGAACATTTACCAAGAGTTTGCACGTCCCTGGGGCTGAGCTAACCCAGCCATTTCCTGTGCAAAGGAATAGCTGGCACAGGGCAGGACACATGTGTCAGGAGCTATAATGAGGAGAGATGGAGCAATGGAGAGGGATGGATGTACAATGCTAATGAGGGATGGGCCAGCACTGATATGGGGATGGGCATGCAGTGTTGGGGAATGATTGTGCGTGGAGGGAGGATGAGTATGTAGTGTTGGGGCATGGCCATGCAGTGATGGGAAGGACGCATGTGCAGTGTGGGAAGGACGCATGTGCAGTGATGGAGGATGGGTGTACAGTGGAGAGGTGTGTGCATGCAGTGATGGACAGTGGGCTTGGAGTGATGGGAAGGAATAGGTTTGCAGCGAAGGGGGATGGGCATGCAGCAAAGGGAAATGGGTGTGCAGCAAAGGGGGATGGGTGTGCAGCAAAGGGGACTGGGTGAACAGCAAAGTGGGATGGGCGTGCAGCTCAGTGGGATGGGCGGATAGTGAAGGGGACTGGGTGTGCAGCGAAGGGGGAGAGGCCTGTAGCGAAGAGGACTGGGTGAGCAGCGAAGTGGGATAGGCGTGCAGCAAAGGGGGATGGGTTGGTGTGACGAAGTGAGAATGTCTTGTGGTGTTCTTCGGATACTGAGGGGGAAGATTGCCGGGGAGCTGCTGTTTCATGTCCCTTCGATAGCTCAGTTGGTAGAGCGGAGGACTGTAGAGGGACTGCCTGCATTGGGGAAGGGAGATACCTGAGCATGTAACATGAGAACCCAGGAGGGGGGTTGGAGGCCAGGTAACACCTTTGACTGGGAATTCGGACAAAGGAAAAGGCTGGGGGAGGAGCCGTGGGGGAAGGGAGAAAGGAGACGCCTGGAAGGGGTTTTTTTTNCACTCCGTGACAGTTGGTAATGAAGGGGGATGGGTGTGCAGCAAAGGGGGATGGGCATGAAGCAAAAGGGACTGATAGGGTTGCCAGGTGTCTGGTTTTCGACCAGAATGCCCAGTTGAAAAGGGACCCTGGCAGCTCTGGTCATCACTGCTAACTGGGCTGTTAAAAGTCCGGTTGGCGACACAGGAAGGCTCCCTACCCAGCTTCGCATGGCTCCTGGGAACTGGCCAGCATGTCGCTCTGGTTCGGGGGTGGCCACGGGGACTCAGTGCGCTGCCCCCAACCCGAGCATCAGCTCCGCACCTCCCATTGGCTGGGAACCACGGTGAATTGGAGCTGTGGGGGCGGTGCCTATGGGCGAAGGCAGTGCGATTAGAAAGTTGGCAACCCTAGGGACTGGTCAAGCAGCGAAGGGGGAAAGGCATGCTGTGAAGGAGACTGGGTGTGAAGTGAAGGGGGATGGGCGTGCAGCGAAGGGGAATGGTCGTGTAGCGAAAGGGGGATGGGCATGCAGAGAATGGGGATGGGCGTGCATTGAAGGGGGGTGGGCGTGTAGTGAAGGGGGATGGGTGTGTAGTGAAGGGGGATGGACATGCAGTGAAGGAGACTGGGTGTGTTGCGAAGGGGGATGGGCATGCAGTGAAGGGGGATGGGTGTGTAGCAAAGGGGGATGGGCGTGCGGTGAAGGGGGTGGACATGCGGCGCAGGGGGATGGGAGTGTAGTGAAGGGGGATGGGTATGCAGTGAAATAGACTGGGTATGTAGTGAGGGGGATGGGTGTGTAGCAAAGGGGTATGGGTGTTAGTGAAAGCAACTGGGTGTGTAGCGAAGGGGAATGGGTATGCAGCAAAGGAGACTGGGTGTGTAGCAAGGGGGATGGGTGTGTAGTGAAGGGGGATGGGCGTGCAATTAAAGTGACTGGGTATGTAGCGAGGGGGATGGGGATGTAGTGAAGGGGAATGGGTATGCAGTGAAAGCGACTGGGTATGTAGCGAGGGGGATGGGTGTGTAACGAAGAGGGATGGGTGTGCAGTGAAAGCGACTGGGTTTGTAGCGAAGGGGGATGGGTGTGTAGCGAAGGGGGATGGGTGTGTAGCGAAGGGGGATGGGTGTGTAGCGAAGGGGGATGGGTGTGTAGCGAAGGGGGATGGATGTGCAGTGAAGGAGACTTGGTGTATAGCGAAGGGGGATGGGTGTGCAGAGAAGGAGACTGGGTGTGTAGCGAAGGGGGATGGGCGTGCAGTGAAAGAGACTGGGTGTGTAGTGAAGGGGATGGGTTTGCTGTGAAGGGGAGACGTGCAGCGAAGGAGACTGGGTGTGTAGTGAAGGGGGATGGGCATGCAGTGAAGGAGACTGGGTGTGTGGGGAAGGGGGATTGGTGTACAGCGAAGGGTAATGGACGTGCAGTGCAGGGGGATGGGCGTGCAGCGAAGGGGGATGTGTGTGCAGTGAAGGGGGATGTGCATGCAATGCTGGGGCAAAGGCTGTTTTAGGGAGCAGTCTGCTTTGTATCTCTCTGTTTTGTGGTTCTTGTGTGTAACTATCCAGAATTCTAAGAATTAGAGGAGAGTTACTCTGCAACCTTTCAGCAAGAGTACTGGATGTTTATCTAACTCCTCTGTGTATGCCATGAACATAACAAGTTATCCCTGGGACAAAGACCAAATCCCCTCTGAGGGCAGCAGCTGCCACAGCACCCAGGTCTCTCCAGTCCATTTATCAGTCAGAAGGAGACAATGTTAGACTTTAGTCCAGGGGTCCCCAACGCGGTGCCCGCGGGCGGGGTGTAAGTGCGCCCGCGTAGCCCTCGGGGTTTTTTTTTTGTTTTTTTTTTCTCCGCCGGCAGTGCTCGGGGTTTTGTTTTTTGTTGTTGTTTTTTTGGCCCCCGCCGGCAGCGCTCGGGTTTTTTTTGTTTTTTTTGGCGCCCGCCAGACGAAAAAGGTTGGGGACCACTGCTTGAGTCCATTTCTGTGCATATCTGTCTGTCTGTGGGTGTGGGTGTCTGTCACTACAGTGCGGGAGACTCACAGCCAGGGGCTGGAATGACACAACCGAAGCCGGGGGAATGGCTGTTCTAAAGCTGCTCTGCAGCATCAGAGCCATAGCACTGCAAGGTGTCAGGACACCGGGGCAGCTCTGTTATCTTTCACTGCTGAAGCTCAGAGAGACACCGTGTGAGCGAAGAACCAGGGCAGGTGCCCAGCATTTGGTGCGTCAGTTCAGCTCTCACTGTCACACAGGTCCTTGGAACCAGGCAAAAGGATTTGCTTCAACTCTGTGGCCAAGATTTTCAGAGCTGGGGTTTAAATTCAGGCTCCCGTGTGCACATTCAGACATATCCGACACTTCTTGCTGCCAGTGGCTGGATCTCCAGACGGGCTGAGCCCCCGTGGATTCAGTGGGAGTTTCTGGGTGCTCAGCTTGCTTGAAACTCAGACCACGTCTTCAGGTGCTCGCTATGGATTTGGGAGCCTGACTTCAGGTGCCCCAGCTAGGGTTTGGGCTGGAGGTTGGGGAGAGTGACTCCCAGCTGCCAGTGAATTTTCATGAGTGGCGTTCCCCTGGGTGACTCTGTGCTGGTAGCTCAGGGAGGGCACGCTGTCCTAGGGGGCAGGGGCTGAGGGCAGATGCTGTCTGCTGGGTAACCCAGAGGGAGAGAGGAGAGACACTCTTTTGTGTGATGTCGGCTCGGGGGAAGATAGGAGGTGCCTGGCTGGCCACCAGTGCACCAGCTCACCGGAGGGGCAATGTCTGAGGGAAAGGAGGGGGCTAGGGTCAAAGGATTGACAAGGAAAATCCGGGAAGTAGAGCTAGCCTGACCAGTGAGATGCCAGTCCTGGAGGGGAGAAGCCATTTTGGGAGGTGTCTGGAGCCAGCCAGGGAAAGGACAGGGCTGGCTGTGGGTGAGCTGGTGAGCCCTAGACTTGCATGCAGTGTGCCCCGAGAACTGGCCTAGGCGTACCTGGTAGCAGTATCCCTACGCTTAGTCCTTTCCTCTTCAAGGCCACTCCCAGTTGACGGGCTTGTGCTGGGACACTCGCCACCCAGTCATAGAATCATAGAATCATAGAATATCAGGGTTGGAAGAGACCTCAGGAGGTCATCTAGTCCAATCCCATGCTCAAAGCAGGACCAATCCCCAACTAAATCATCCCAGCCAGGGCTTTGTCAAGCTGGGCCTTAAAAGCCTCTAAGGAAGGAGATTCCACCACCTCCCTAGGTAACCCATTCCAGTGCTTCCAGCAGTGCCTAGCTAGACCAGTCACCACGGGCGAGTGCTGCTCTGGCTGGCTGTCCCAGGCCGCCTGCCTGTGGCAAGTGTATCTGAGCGCTGGGGCAGGGGATCTGGGGTAGGGTTCTTAGGATAGTTATTGTGATCTGCACCTGAGCCCTGCCTCCCTTATTGGTGGGGGCTCATCGTGGGGACAGATACAGCCGGATTCTGGTATGACGAGAGCACTGTAACTGCAATTGTCAGCCCCTCTGCAGAGGCTGAGGAGTCCAGTGGAAAGGGGGTGAACAGGGAGGTGGCAGTTTGCAGATGATACAAAATTACTCCAGATAGTTATGTCCAAAGCAGGCAGGGAAGAGCTACTAAGGGACCTCCCACAACTGGGTGACTGGGCAACAAAATGGCAGATGATATTCAATGTTGAAAAATGCAAAGTAATGCATATTGGAAAACATAATCCCAACTAGACCTACAAAATGATGGGGTCTAAATTAGCTGTTACCCCTCAAGAAAGAGATATTGCAGTCACTGTGGATAGTTCTCTGAAAACATCCACTCAGTGTGCAGCAGCAGTCCAAAAAGCTAACAGAATGTTGGGAATAATTAGGAAAGGGATAGATAATAAGCCAGTAAATATCATAATGATACTATATAAATCCATGGTACACCCACATCTTGCATACTGCATACAGATCTACTTGCCCCATCTCAAAAAAGATATATTAGAAATGGAAAAGGTACAGATAAGTGCAATAAAATTTAGAGGGATGGAATATCTTCCATATGAAGAGAAATTAAAAAGACTGGGACTGTTCAGCCTGGAAAATAGATGACTAAAGGGGGATATGATAGAGGTCTATAAAATCATGAACGGCATGGAGAAAGTGAATTGACTGGCGATCCCTCGATTTCGAGGATCCTGAGATGACCCAGGAGTCCAATCCTGGAACCACAGATCTGCCCGCAGTAGGTACAGACTTTTCATGGCAGGCCTGCTGGGAGATAGTTATTTCCTTTTCCTTCCTCTTCTCTCTCCTTTTCTGCTTCGATGGCAAGGCTCTTCTCCTCGAAGTGGGCCACTGCCTGATGGAGGATATGGCGTCATTGGGGTCGGTTGGTGGCTTGCTCTTCCGAGATTGTGATGTCCACATCAGTTTTCTTAAGATACACTTTCAGTGCATATTTGTAGCGTTTCCTCTGTCCACCACAGGATCTCTGACCATGGGTGAGCTGAGAGTAGAGGGCTTGTTTTGAGAGGTGAGAGTCTGGCATGCACACACAATGTCCAGCCCAGCAAAGTTGGTGCAGGAGGATCATTGCTTCCATGCTGGTGACATTGGCTTCAGCAAGGATGCTGGCGTTAGTGCGGCAATCTTGCCACTTGATGCGAAGGATCTTCCAGAGACATCGTTGGTGGTACCTCTCCAGACTATTGAGGTTCTGTCGATAGGTCACCTAGGCTTTGCATCCATAAAGGAATGTAAGATTAACAATTGTCTTATAGACATGGATCTTGGTGTCCTGCCGTAGGTCACGGTCTGTGAAAACGTGTTGGAGCAATTTCCCAAAAGAAGCACTTGTGCACTGGATCCTTTGCTGGATCTTGTCACGGACTCCCAGGTCGTGCCCACTCTTGGCCCTGTACAGTCTCTGGGGGGAACCCCCTTCAGTGTGACAACCCTTCTTGGGGGTCCACTCTCTCCCAGGGGTTAAGCCCCTCCGCCTCCTGGAACCACACCTCTCTGAGCCTTAGTATGCCTGTTTCTCACCGTGGGCCCCCTGAGGAAGTCCACTAGCTCTGGACTCCTGGGGCCTCCACTCCAGAGGGAATAATGCAACTCTGTTTTCTAGACCAGAGAGACTCTCAGCCAGCATAAAACAGGAGGGTTTATTGAGCTTCTAACCACAGCATAGGAAACTCTCAGGGCCCTCAGGCCTGGCCTCCCTCAGCACAGTACATCTAAGTCTCTCCTGCATCCAAGTGGGCTCTTCCTGCTCTTGGTCTCCAGTCCCAAGACCCTGTGCTTTCCAGCTGGGCATCTGATATCACCTGCCCCCAAGCCCCGCCTCTGTCCTTTGTCTTCTGTCTAGGGAAACAGGGTCACCTGGGCCTCCTCTCCTCTCAGCCATCCTTTGTTCCCCACTGGCTGGAACCTGCTGGTCAGGTCACCGGGGTCCTCTCTCCGCAACCCATTGTCCTCCCACTGGCCAGAACTGTCTGTGACTCCCAAGCTGGGCCTCCTGGTCACCAGGTAACCAGTCGCTGGGGTATCCATTCTCCAGGCCATTGGCTGGGGTCCCAAGTTCTGTCATTAGTCCTCTGTAACAACAAACTCCCTCTCCCATCACCTCGTTAAACCAGTAACACCCAGGGAAACTGAGTCCCACCCCCTCTGCATGCAAACCACTGAAAAAAACAAGAAAAAAACAAAAAAATCCCCCCACTTCATCACAGATCTCACTGTCAATTTTTGTGTTTTGAGAAAGTTGGATACTGAGGTAGCAAAAGTGCTTAACTGTCTCCAAAGTCTGCCCCTCGATGGTGATTTGTGGTGGGTCATGTGCAAGGCCTGATGCAGGTTTGGAGCACTTTAGTCTTCTCAATATTGAGTGAGAGTCCTAGGCTTCGGTAAGCTTGTGCAAGAAAATCCAGTGTGGACTAAAGGTCATTCTCAGTGTGCGCGAGGATGACACAATCATAAGCAGTAATGTGTAACCCTTCTGCCAGGTGGAGCCAGCAGCAACAAGGGCCGGGTTCAGTAAATAGGGGTTCCTTTTCACCAATACAACACAAAACCGACTCGAGCCCCCACCCAGTGACGTGGGACAATTACACACCTCACCCTAGGCGCCTCTAAGAGGCAATACTTCCCCTCTCGCAAGCACAGAGTCTGAGTGTAGCAAAAACTTTTAATAAAAGGAGGGAAGTAACTCAGCATTAATTTGGGAAAACACCGCAACTAGGGTTCATAAACATAACCCATGAGCAAAAGACACACCCCCAAGTAAGTTGGATAGTGTAGTGTCCGTTTCCCCTTAGATTCTTAAGTCCAGCAACCAAAAAGTCCCTTTAACATGCCCGTCCCTTCTCTGCACCCCACTCACAGCTGCTGCCCTTGGCCAGCGCAGCCCCAGAGTTCAGAGGTTCATCTGCAGAGTTCACCTCCCACCCTGGGTGGAGGGGGGGGGGGGGGGGGAAGAAGGCCCCTTACACANGCCACTGCTTGAACACTCGCTCATCATCTCACCAGCCAATTGCCACACCTCTCTGAAGGGCTGTGCTCTGGCCCTCTCCACCAGCTAGCTACTAGCCAAGATGTTTCCAGGGCCCACCACTTAACACAGCTCTCAGTGATTTCAGCTGTTAGTAGGGGAACCTCACTGCTAGCACACACTAGGCAGTTTCTTGCACTAGAGATACTATCCTAAAGAAGGTCTAAGTTATCAGTGATTTCAGTTCTGCAGTATGCAACAAGATTCTTAACTGACTCTAAACTATCTCTTTTATTATACTCTGGAAAGAAAAAGAGTCAAATGACATCCAGGACCCTTAAACACCACCAGGTGCAAGCCTTTTTCCACACACTTTCTCAGCTCATTGGGCTTTGGAACCCATGTCCCCTGCCTAGCGAGTGACATTAAGTTGAGGGTGAGTCCCTCCATCAGGGTATGCCAGGCACTGCCCTCAGTTCACACAACGAGGATAACAACCCTTTATTACTCCTGCCCCAATAACAAGGAGACTGGGGATCCAACGCCAGTCACAAGTGATCATTTGGGCAAGCAATCCCATCATGCTGAGCACCTAGGCAGGGGGTGTGTGTCCATGCAAACACGATCAGCTCCTGAAGTCCTTTTCCACAGCTCACCACTAGATGTCAGGGGAGAGCTCATTCAGACTGCTTACAAATGGATGCCATGATAGGGTGACCAGATGTCCCGATTTTATAGGGACAGTCCTGATTTTGGGGTCTTTTTCTTATATAAGCTCCTATTACCCCCCACCCCCTGTCCTGATTTTTCACACTTGCTGTCTGGTCACCCTATGCCATGACGACTTTAGACTTTGAGTGGAGACGTTTAAGATTAAAGAGCCGCCCATCCATTCTATATTGAATGTCAACTCCATTGGGGAAAAAGTGAATAGGAAAGTGTTATTTACCCCTTCACATAACACAAGAACCAGGGGTCACCCAATGAAATTAATATGCAGCAGGTTTAAAACAAACAAAAGGAAGCATTTCTTCACACAACGCATAGTCGACCTGTGGAACTCATTGCCAGGGGATGTTGTGAAGGTCAAAAGTATATTTAGGTTAAAAAAATTAGAATTAGATAAGTTCCTGGAGGATAGGTCCGTCAATGTCTATTAGCCAGGGTGGTCAGGGATGCAACCCCATGCTCTGGGTGTCCCTAACTCTTTGACTGCCAGATGCTGGAACTGGACAACAGGGGATGGATCACTTCTAATTGCCCTTTTCTGTTCATTCCCTCTGAAGCACCTGGCATTGGCTACTGATGGAAGACAGGACCTGGGCTAGCTGGACCATTCATCTGACCCAATACAGCCATTCTCATGTTCTTTTGTCCAGATTCATCTCTGAACCTGAGTCTCATTCGTGGAGTTCTGAATGTACCATCTTTTAGTTACATGTTCAGGGAAATAGTTTGGGAGACCCCTTGTTCCCTGAACTGTGTCCTGCCAGCCATGGAGTAAGGGTTTGGGGTTTCATTATCTATCGTCTATTAAACCTGTGGAGGGACTTACCGTCTTATCCCAGATGTGAGTCTTTTGGTCTGTACTGAACCAAGTCAGCTGAATTGCTTATTGCTGCTACAGACGATATTGTTTTCACAGATCACCAAGGGTGCCCGTGGAGTACACATGCCAATGGGACAATACAATTTTATTTTTCCTATATCAGGTCATGTGACAGGGATCTTTGGGTGAAATTCATTAGTATTATCAATGTGGGGAGGGCACTGGTGACCCTGAGAGTGTTGGATTCATTGTGTTGGATGCATTGTGTGTCTATGGTATTCCTTGGGAGTCTTCACTCTCTGGTTACCCTGTGGTTAGACTGTTCCTTACAGGCTGCCCTCGGGATTCTGCCAGGAAGGAGTGAGGCGGCAGGATGCACTGCCAAGTAAATACATCTGGGAAGAAAATAAGGAAGCTGCACCCCACTGATCTGGGGGAAAGACCTAGAAGAACCCAGGCCTGTCCATCAAACCCATAAGGAGACTGGTGCTAAAGGAGATAATAGGGGAAAAGCAGCGTTTCCCTGGAATTCCGTCTTTTAAACCCAGCCCTTAAATACACCCCTGCTGATTCCCAGGGAAATGGAGTAAATTCCCAGTCTGGATTACCAGGGGGGACTTGTAACCTTGTGTGCACTGTAGGGAGCTGACCCTTAGCGCCACTTCATGCTCACTGACTGAATGGGGAACGAGGCAAACTGAAGATGAAATGGCCTGTGTCAGAGAACGGGGAACCTGTGTGGGTCGGAGTCAGGTGCAAGTTAAAGGGGAGACGACGTTATCCCTCCTGCAGAGAGTGCAGTTTTACCGCCTGCTGTAGTGACTCCATGGGACTTTGCCAGATGGAGAGAGGGAAGGAGGGAACGTGACCATCCAAGCACAATCACGTTTTCCCTCCCTATTGTCCCCACCACTGAAACAGCAGATTTACAGTCCAAACTGGGAGACTTCCTTAGGCAGGAAGGGAAGACCATGGCTGAATTAAGGACTTGTATGGGCAGCAGTCCTGTTCCTTCCCCCAGATCTACAGGCCAATCAATTTTTCTATGGGATGAGCCATAGAGGAGTCAATAAAAACGGCTCATGAGTCGGGCCCAGGCTGATATTCTTCTCAAGTACCAAACCAATGCCTGCAGGCGACGATGACTGTGACACTTGGAGGCATCAGCTCAATCAGATGATGCCAGAATGGCAATGTAGTGCTGTTGCAAAGAGGAATGTGCAGCAGAGAGCCTGCAAGGATCTGCAGGAAATATACTCTGTGCAGTAAAAGCCAGCAAGCTGGGGTGGCTGTACGAGAATTACACCTCAGCCATAGTGGATGCCTTTGCTCTGTTTCCAAATTTTAATCCTGCTATCAACAGCACAGTGAAAACCTGTCTTTCTGTCTCCACAGATTAGAGCAATCCCTTCAGCTGTGTCTTTGTCAGAATGGGACCAAAAGGAGCAATGAACACCGAGTGCGACTGGAACAGGTCACACAAGGTGCAGTTTATAAAGACTTTCCAATCCTAAACCTGAAACTAGAGGACAGATTAGATGACGTTTCCAGGTTCCAGAAACTGTTGTGAGAAGTGATTTTATTTTGCAAAATCTTGTGTTTAGGAGGGAGGTGCTTTCTTGAGATTATTCGGGTTTGTCACTTGGTGATGGTAGCTGTCCCTTTAAGGGTAGAAGGCAGCGCAGGCTCACTGTGGGGAGGGGGCGTCTGGGCGCAGAGGGCAGACCCTGCCCGGGACAGCTCCATACAGGCCAGGACTGGATGGGTTTCTCCATGGAAATGGAAATGACTTGGTTCTCCATGTGTAATATCAGCGCTCCCTGGGGACCGGCTGCCTCAGGGCATCACCAGTGAGCTGCAGAGCCTTTCCCCATCTCCCCGCTGGGGATCCAGCCCAGCTTGGCACTTCCCATCCATGGGGAAGTTCAGGGGGGCCCTATATGGGATGAGTTTGGGGGGTGCCAGCTCCCACATCACAAACTTGCTCCGTGCTTTGCACTGATTGGCAACTGAGCAGAGCGGCCAGGAACAGCCTGGGCCAGGGGGACTGAACTTCCCCATGGCCCTGAGAGGCAGCCCCCAGACCGGGTGAGGCAGGGTGGAGTATGCGAGGGTTGCCTGTAGAGGGGGGCTGAATTCATTGGCTGACACCTTTCCCCAGCACTCAATCGACACCCTGCCAGCACACAGCTCTACCCATAGAACCCCCCCAGTGCAGCCCTGGCACTAGAGACAGCCTAGAGTGCCTCCTCAGCTGGCCCAGCAAGGCCATTCATGCCGCAGCAGGGGTGGGGTGGGGGCAGAAAGCGCACAGAAGTCCCAGCTGGAGCGCTGCACCAAGCCAGGGAGAGCCATGCACTGCCCCAGAGTATGAGGCCATCTCTAGGCTAGGGAACATACTGCGTGACCTGAGGGAGCTGCTCTGTCCTCTTGTCTGCTGAGCAGGGCAGCCAGAGCCTTGGCCCAGTAGCTGAAGTGTAACGGTGCCAGTGGAGTTTTGTCCCACCATAGGTCCTGTGTAGCTGGCCAGTGGACGGGTACAGCACTCTGCTCCTGCCACCTCCTCTCCCTAGACCGCTCTGGGGAGTGAGTTTCCATTGTAAGCCTGGGCTTTGCCCCAGTACTCTCCAGCTCAGGTCTGGCTGCTGGCCACCTTCCTCTTCTGCCCCACAGTTCTCCTGACCTGACCCAGCCTCCTTCCTCCCTGAGCATGCTCCAGGAGCCTGTTCGCTGGGCTGTGGTCTTGGGTCTCAGCCACCTTCAGCCCCAATCTCCCCCCTGCCCTCACAAACAAGGGAGCTGGAGGGGGAAGGGCAGCCCCAGTGTGGCAGCAAACCTACCTGCTGTGCTCCTCAGGCACCCCCCACCCCTACAGGTGAACGCAGGGCCGGCTTTAGGCCAATTCAGCCGATTCCCCTGAATCGGGCCCCGCACCTAAGAGGGCCCCGCACCCTTGCCACCGGCGATACGCCCTATAAATAGCCGCTGGAGCCCTGCCGCTTCCCCAGGGCTCCCGCGACTATTTAAAGGGCCGGGGCGGTAGAATCAGGGGAGCCCCATCCCTTTAAATAGCCCCCAGAGCCCCCCGCTTCCCCAGGGCTCCCGCGACTATTTAAAGGGCTGGGGCGGTAGAAGCAGGGGAGCCCCGGCCCTTTAAATAGCCCCCAGCGCCCTGGAGTAGTGGGGGGCTCCAGGGATTATTTAAAGGCCCCTGGGCGCCAGCTGCCGCTGCCGCCCCGCCCTTTAAATAGCCGCTGGAGCCCTGGGGTAGCGGGGGGCTCCGGGGGCTATTTAAAGGGCCGGGGCTCCAGCTGCCCTGCCCACAGCCAGCCCCTGTCTCCAGCCAGCCCCGCACCCCCTGCCCGCAGCCAGCCCCTGCTGCACCCCCTTCCCACACCAGCCCCGCACCCCCTGCCATGCCCACACCAGCCCCTGTCTCCAGTTTTTTTTACATGTTTTTTTTTTTTTTTAGTCATCCCTGCCGGGGCCCCGCCAAAAATGTTCGAATTGGGCCCTGCACTTCCTAAAGCCGGCCCTGGGTGAACAAACCCCCGTGGAACAGGCCCCAGCCACGCCAGGACCAGGAGTTGAAGCAGCCACCTCGTGTCTGCGTGGAGCAGAGAGGAAGTTGGACGAACCAGCTCTGCTAGAGGGTGGGGAGATGGGAGTCACGCATGGCCCCCAGTTCCCCCCAAGCTTGGGGGGTGAGGAGGATTATGTAGCAGGGACCCTAGCTGGGGATGGGGATGACATGCTACCCCCATGGGCTCTGCGGGGCCTGGGCTATCTATCCCTGCCCGGAAGCCTGCAGCTGTTTTGTGGTGGAAGATTCCCTGGCTGAGAGCCCAGGATTTTACTCCCAATGGGCTGGGTGCGGAGAACTACAACTCCCACGTCTCTGCTGCGCACAGCTAAGAAAAGCTCCTCAGTTTGTGTTAAAATTGGTGTGAGGGTAGGCAGGCGAGTGGCACGAACGGCTCCAGCATTGCCAGCCCGGCCCCTCCAGTGATGGAGCTGCTGTTTGGGTATCGCAGTGCAGGTCCTGAGGGCTGGGCTAAGACACTGCTCCTAGATCAGATCTCATTACTCTTGCCCTTGCTTTAGTGTTTAACAGTGACTCCTTTTCAGGGCGCTACCCTCGTGTTTCAGCTGTGCTGAGACGTTCCTCGCTGCACCAGAGCCTGGTGCCCGGTTGTCCCAGCTTACAGCATCCCATTGCTTCTTGGCTTGAGAGTTACACTTCACAACAATCCCACAGATGAACCTACGCCTGCATCATGCTGCAAGCGTGGCAGGAAGTTCCTGCCCCAAGCACTTCCTGCTCTCAGAGCAGTGCCTGCTTTGGACAGCCGTCCTTCATTCCAAGAAATGGAGCGCTTCAAAGCAGAGCTCTGGGGTGCTCCCTAGCTTAGGGAAGACAAAGCTGGAAGCAGAATCCAGCAACCCTGCAGCAATGGCACAGCACCTGGGGAGGGGTTGATACTGTAACTGACTGCTCCATTAACTCCAGTTCTCGCTGTGTGTCTGGTGACTGCGGGGAAGATCTGCAGAGACAAACAACTCCTCTTGTCATCGCGAGTTAACGGAGTCAGTCCCCTCCATCCCAGTATGACCCCCGAGCCCATGAGCAGTGCAGGTGGGAGAGTGTGGCCCATCTACCCAATCTACGGTGGGGGATTTCCCTTGGGGTGGGGGCAGATTGGGAGAGCCCTGCTCTGCCAGGGACTTGCTGGGGAACCTCAGGTCACTCCATAGGTCTCTCTGTGCCTCAGCTGCTGATGGGTGAAATGGGAACAACAGCCCATCCCCCCTGGCCGGGACGGAAGGAGAAGAACTCACAGGTACCTGGCTCTTTGACACCACATTGATGGGGCCATCCCAGAGTCTAGAGAGGAAAGCCCCCTCCAGCAGCCTGGACTTACCCAGACACTTCCTGGAATCATGGGGCTGCTTGCGACTCAGGGCTACAGCAGTGGCCAAAACTTCCCACCTTGGCTGCCTGGAGTACATAGAGCCGGCCTGGGCATGATTATAGTGGGGGTGGGAGGGCTTGTACTCCACCCCTCCTCTTGGGGCCTAGGGGGAGACAGTCTCTCTCCCCCTTGGCACTTGGCAGGCCGAGGAGTGGAGCTAGCAGAGGGGTATAGCGCAGTCACGCTGCTCTTAGCCAAAGCAGTGGGGACAAGACAGATAGTGAGGGGGGCCCAGCCACGCCCACCCTCTGCATGCACAGCTCACACGTAGTTCGTTACAGCAGTGTGTTCCAAAGGGCCCCTGCATGGAGAAGAACCTGCAGATGCTTCAGGGATACTGGGCTGAGCTAAGCTCACATTCAGGGGTATTTGTGAGAGGCTGTGACGGGGCGGGCCGGCCCCGCACTGGTATAGCAGGGGTTAACCCTTCTTTGTTGGCAGAGGAAGCCACGCCCAGGAGGCCCCGCTGGGCATGCTCCAACTGGCACACCGGTATAAAGGCCCGCAGGTCAGCCCAGTCTCGGCTGACCACCGGGGGAGGAGGACGCACACGGCGAGCTCCGGCAGAGGGAGAGCCAGTGCGCCAGGACCGAGGGGTCAGCCGAGCAGAGGCCGGACTGGAGACTCCGGGGAGGGACGCCTGCCGGGAGGAACATACCGAGGAACCGCGCCCCCAGCGCAGACGTCCGGGGAGACAGGGTAGGAAGTGCCCCAGGGTGATTCTTGAGACTGACAGCCTTATAGCTGCAGTACCGCTCGGCGTGTTGCGGGCGGCTCCCCGCCGAGCGGGTGGCCCGAGAAGCTTGCCACGACCAGGGCCCTGGCGCGGGGCTCGGTGGGGAGGGTGGGCCCGAGTCCCCCTACCCCACCCCTTAACCCCCGCCCTGAAGGGGGTATTATTGAAGTCCGGCCGCTAGGCCGCGCTACCCCGCTCCGAAGGGGGGCGCTAGGCCCCAGCCCGCCCCTGACACTAGGGGGTGCTGGGGTACCAGGCCCGTCACAGAGGCTATAAAATGTTCAACACCAACAGTGCAAGCTGGGAAGATGTGCCAAGTCCCAGGCTACGCTGGAGGGCTGTGCTGCCCCAGGGAGCCAACGAGGCGGAGAGGAAAGTGCAGCAGGCCTCAGCCACTAGTGCAGGGGTCGGCAACATTTCAGAAGTGGTGTGCCGAGTCTTCATTTATTCACTCTAATTTAAGGTTTCGCGTGCCAGTAATACATTTTAACGTTTTTAGAAGGTCTCTTTCTATAAGTCTATAATATATAACTAAACTATTGTTGTATGTAAAGTCAATAAGGTTTTTAAAATGTTTAAGAAGCTTCATTTAAAATTAAATTAAAATGCAGAGCCCCCCGGACCGGTGGCCAGGACCTGGGCAGTGTGAGTGCCACTGAAAATCAGCTCGCGTGCCGCCTTCGGCACGCGTGCCATAGGTTGCCTACCCCTGCACTAGTGGTTGCTGGCTTCACCTGGACCTGCTCCTTACCCCTGTGACAAGGACTGTCATGCAAGACTTGGCCGTTTAGCCACTTGTGATGCTATAGCACAACATGTAGGGTTGCCAACTTTCTAATTGCACAAAACCGAACACCCTTGACCCGCCTCGCTCCTGCCCTGAGGCCCCACCCCTGCCCCGCCCCTTCTCTGAGGCCCCTCCCCCGCGCACTCCATCCCCCCCTCCCTCTGTCACTTGCTCTTCACCACCCTCGCTCGCTCACTCATTTTCACCGGGCTCGGGCAGGGGGTTGGGATGCAGGAGGGGGTGAAGGCTTTGGCTCGGGGTGCGGGCTCCGGGGTGGGGCTAGGGATGAGGGGTTTGGGGTACAGGAGGGGGCTCCAGGCTGGGGAGTGGGGCCGAGGGGTATGGCGTGTGGGAGGGGGCTCCAGGCTGAAGCAGAGAATTGGGGTGTGCGAGGGGGTGTAGGATCTGGGCTGGGGGGTGCGGGCTCTGGGGTAGGGTCAGGGATGAGGGGTTTGGGGTGCAGGAGGAGGCTCCAGGCTGGGGCCAAGAGGATCAAAGTGTGGGAGGGGACTTCAGGCTGAGGCAGGGGGTTGGGAGCGGGTGAGTGCTCCAGCTGGGGGTGCAGGCTCTGGGGCTGGGCTGGGTATGAAGGTTTTGGGGTGCAGGAGGAGGCTCCATGCTGGGGCAGGGGGTTGGGGTGCATGAGGGAGTTTGGGGTACAGGGTCCCGATGGCACTTACCGTGGCTCCCAGGAAGTGGGCACCAGGTCCCTGCCACCCCTAGGCGAAGGCATGGCCAGGTGGCTCTGCACACTGCCCTCGCGCCCGCAGGCGCTGCCCCCGAGGCTCCCACTGGTCACAGTTCCCAGTCAATGGGAGCTGCGGAGCCGGCACTCAGGCGGGAGCAGCGCACGGAGCCTCCCTGGCCATCCAGGCGCCTAGGAGCCTCAAACCGAAAACCCTAAGGACATGGAAAACCTGTCTTATGAAAGGAGACTCAAAGAGCCTGGCTTGTTTAGCCTAACCAAAAGAAGGCTGAGGGGAGATACGATTGCTCTTTATAAATATATCAGAGGGATAAATATCAGGGAGGGAGAGGAATTATTTAAGCTCAGTACCAATGTGGACACAAGAACAAATGAATATGAACTGGCCATCAGGAAGTTTAGCCTTGAAATTAGACGAAGGTTTCTAACCATTAGAGGAGTGAAGTTCTGGAACAGCCTTCCAAGGGGAGCAGTGGGGGCAAAAGACATATCTGGCTTCAAGACTAAGCTTGATAAGTTTATGGAGGGGATGGTATGATGGGACAGCCTAATTTTGGCAATTAATTGATCTTTGACTATTAGCGGTAAATATGCCCAATGGCCTGTGATGGGATGTTAGATGGGGTGGGATCTGAGTTACTACAGAGAATTCTTTCCTGGGTGTCTGGCTGGTGAGTCTTGCCCACATGCTCAGGGTTTAGCTGATCGCCATATTTGGGGTCGGGAAGGAATTTTCCTCCAGGGCAGATTGGCAGAGGCCCTGGAGGTTTTTCGCCTTCCTCTGCAGCGTGGGGCACGGGTCACTTGCTGGAGGATTCTCTGCACCTTGAGGTCTTTAAACCACAATTTAAGGACTTCAATAACTCAGACATAGGTTAGGGGTTTGTTACAGGAGTGGGTGGGTGAGATTCTGTGGCCTGCGTTGTGCAGGAGGTCAGACTAGATGATCATAATGGTCCCTTCTGACCTTAAAGTCTGAGTCTATGCAGTAACTGAACTTCTTTGGCGCTTCCATCATCACCTTCCGAGATGGATGGCGGCTACAACAGAGGCCTTGTCAAAGATCAGGTCCCTGTTGTGCTGGGGGCTGCACAGACATGGTGAGACAGCCCTTTTCCCATTGACACAGACATGCCAGGGCCAGAGGGAGGGAGCAGAACTGGGGATTGCAAGCCAACCCAGCCCCTAGACACCCCACACTGAGCACCCCTTCCAGCAGCCCCCTCATGCCCTGCCATCTGGCACTCCAAGCCCAAGATGCTTCGTCCAGCTCTGTATCCAGTGCCCACCAGGGCTCAGGGCAGGCGCTGCTCGACCAGAAGCTGGAGTTTATGGTTCTATACAAATTAGCTTAATTTCCATGAAATTCCCCTCATGGGGCAGTGCAAGCTGGGAAGCTCTGCCTGTGATGTCACCAGGGCTGGCTGTCCGTCAAGCTGGTGGCTGTCACCAGACAAGTACTAGGTAACACCAGCTCTGGCAAGGCCAGGAGCCTTTCAAAGTCGGGTTGCCCCTGTCCCTCTCTGCGATTCTCTGCAAGGCCAGGAGAAGAACCGAGCCAGTTCTGCTTCCCGCTCTCCCAGCTGCCATGTTTGTACGTGTGGCAGGGCCAGGGTCAGGCCACAGCAAAACCTGTTTTTATTGGAACTAAAAATAAAACTCCATGGATCCACTTCTGCTGATTTAGGGGTTTGACTCTCCCTTCCCTGGAACTCACAGGCTGGTGGTAACCGACCCAGGGGCGTCTCTTTAATCTCCTTGTGTAGTGCGGCTTTGTACAGCCTCCCTGCGCTGGTGTCGAGCTGTGTGCCTGCAACGCAGGGCAGAGGCCAGAAGGCGGGGAGTGGTTCCTTCTATCGCCTCCTTAGCATGGGCCCAGGCACACCTTTGTCTCTGTCTTCGGAAAGATGAATGGCAAAGCTTTGGTAAAAGCCTTGCGTAAGATCCTGGATCAGTAAATTATGCAGGTGCTACAGGGTGACTTAAAAGCAGCTTCTCCTTCACTTA
Organism: Platysternon megacephalum; assembly: GCA_003942145.1. NCBI lineage: Eukaryota > Metazoa > Chordata > Testudines > Platysternidae > Platysternon > Platysternon megacephalum. The sequence continues at coordinate 324,112 of QXTE01000341.1, forward strand.
TCTGCCAAGACCTGAGGTCAGCATTCGGTGTTCCCATCTGCCAGCTAGTGATAAATGCTGGTTCAGGCACTGGGGATGTGTTGCTGCTAGAGGGGAACAGGTCTGCCCTCACCTCAGGTCTTGGCAGGGAAGTGATGAAAGCGATTGCTCTGCTTTCAGATGTAAATGCATTTGTGCTGTTTAATGCTCGCTCCATGCGGGGTCTTGCAGGGGCTCTTTAATTCAAGAGCAGAGCTGCCTGGCCCGCAGGCTGAGCGGTGCTGATGAGGGGCTGTGCCTTTGAAAGCAACTGGCTGCTACTAATCAGGCAGAGTGGGATATGTCACCAGAGTTCAGGCTTACTGCGCTGCCTGGTTCCTGGGGCTGTGATATCCCAGGATGCCTGGCTCTGGGCTAGCCCCACTGCGCTGCTGGGCACAGTGCGGCCTCACTTCAGTCTGAAAGAGGCACCTCTGCAGTCACAGAGTTATAGACATGGGTGGTGGGTATAATAGGCCAGGGGAGTCTCTGCCTTCCCTGTCTGGAGCTGCTGCCACAGGACGCTGGGCTGGGGCTGCTCAGACCAGCCAGCGCGGCTGGAGCTGCTCGGGTCGGCTGGAGCACCCACGGAGTCGGCGCCTATGATCAAGTCCCCCTTAACCTTTTCTTTGTTAAATTACATAGACTGAACTCCCTGAGTCTATCACTGTAAGACATGTTTTCTAATCCTTGAATCATTCTTGTGGCTCTTCTCTGAACCTTGTACAATCTTTTTTGAATTGTGGGAACCAGAACCAGACACAGTATTCCAGCAGTAGTCACACCAGTGCCAAATACAGTGGTAAAATAACCTCTCTACTCCTACTTGAGATTCCACTATTTATGCAACCCAGGGATTAGTTCTTTTGGCCACTGTGTAGCAGTGGGAGCTCATGTTCCGCTGATTATCCATCCTGACTCCTGAATCTTTTTCAGAATCACTGCTTCCCAGGAGAGTGTCCCCCATTCAGTAATTATGGCCAACATTCTTTGTTCCTAGATGTATACATTACATTTAGCCATATTAAAATACATATTGTTTGCTTGCTCCCAGTTTACCAAGCAATCCAGATCATCACTGGCCTGAATCACCTGTGCTCTTCATTATTTACCGCTCCCTCAATTTTGTTGTCACCTGCAACCTTTATCAGTGACGATTTTATCTTTTCTTCCAGGCCATTGATAAAAATGTCAAATAGCATGGGGCCAAGAACCAATCTCTGCAGAACCCCACTAGAAACACACCCACTTGATAACTATTCCCCATTTACAGTTACATTTTGAGGCCTATCAGTTAGCCAGCTTTTAACCTATTTAATATGTGCCAGGTTAATTTATATTGTTCTAGTTCTTTAATCAAAATGTCATGCGGTATCAAGTCAAACACCTTACAGAATGCTAGTATATTTTGTCAGTACTATTACCTTTATCAACTAAACTTGTAATATCGTCAAAAAAGATATCAAATTAGTTTGACAGGATTTATTTTCCATGCCCCATCGCCATTGACTGGTATTAATTACATTACCCTCCCTTAATTTTTTATTAATTGGGACCTGTATCAGCCATTCCATTGTCACAGATCCTCTGGGGGAACCCTTTCAGTGTGCCAGACCCCCGAGGGGACTCGCTCTTCTCTCAGGATCAGCCATGCAGCTTCACCACCTCCTCAGACTGGAACTCTGGGGCTCCAGCCCCCTGCTGCACCCCATAAGCTCTGCTCAGTGTGTCCAGCTGAGAGACACCCTGATGGAGACTTGTACACTCTGCAGAGATCAATGCACCTCGCCCAGCATTGGCAGGGACACTCACCCAGCGCTGTCGACACTGTCAGGTTTATTAGTCAGCTTGGCACAGCACAGGAAAGCCTTAGGGTAGCACCGAGGAAGGAAGGGTAAAGCATAGTCCATCCTGGCCAGCCCAGAGTCCAGCCGTGCTGTGGTGAATCCCCTTGCTCAAGCTCTAGCTCTCTCCGACTGACCTCCTTGGTCAGTTCCCAGATGAGAGCCCCGATTCCTTCCTGCAGCAACTCTGATCCCCCCACCCCACCCCTTCCCAGCCCTTTGTTCTCAAGCTGGGGTCTGTGCCCAGCTCCCAGCTGAGAGCTGGAAAATCCATCTCCCCCTGGGTCATTGGTTGCTAGGTGTCCATGACCTGGTGACTGGCTTTGCTGTTGTCTTCTCAGATGCTCCCTTGATATGGAGACTAAGGCCCAGACAGCGAAGCAACACCCACACTTATGTATGTCAGCCTGCTCTGAGAGTAAACAGTGATTTTCAACCCCACTGGGTAGCAATGCCACATAGAGCAGAAACTGAGGCACATATCGGATTCATAAAAATATTACCAGAAAATTCCTGCTTTGTCATATCATTATCTTGGCCGGGATCAATGTCAGGTTGACAGGCCTATAATTACCCAGGTCATTCCATTTACCCTTTTAAAACATTGGCGCAACATTAGCTTTCTTCCAGTCTTCTGGAACTTCCCTGATGTTCCAAGACTTATTGAAAATCAACATTACTGGTCCAGCAAGCTCCTCAGCCAGCTCTTATAAAACTCTTGGAGGCAAGTTATCCAGACCTGCTGAGTTAAAATGTCTAACTTTAATAGTTGCTATTTAATATCCTCCTCAGATACTAGTGCAATAGAAAGAGTGTTATATGATATGACTACAGCATCTGTTATTTTCTACCAAATACAGAACAGAAATATTAATTGAACCCTTCTGCCTTTTAAAAAAATATATTATTGGTAATTTTACCATTTCTATCTAGTAATGGACCAATACCACTGTTACATTTCTTTTTGTCCCTAATATACCTATAAAACTCCTCCTTATTGTCTTTAACTCTGCTGGCCATAGAGTTCTCCTTGTGCCCCTTTGCTTCCCTTATCAATTTTCTACAGTTCCTATCTTCTAATTTATATCAATCACTATCAACTTTCCCTATCTTCCATTTGTTATATATTGTTTTGTATAACTGCCTTCACTCCCCCTGTAAACCAGGTTGTTGTTTTAATCAGCACAGTCTTCTTCCTCGATTGTGGGACTGTGGCTGTTTGGGCATCTAGCATGGTGTTCATAAACAATTCCCAATCATCATTCACATTTTTCTGATTAAATTCTTCCTCCCAGCTGAGGCACATCTCAGACATGATTCTCTTCTCACCCTCTTCCTCCCACTCCAAGTCAGGGCACAAGCCCAGAGGACTGGTGTCACCAGCAGAAGGTACAGCTGGCAGGACTTTCATCTCTCTGCAGTTACCATAGCTAGGCCTCCTCCCCTCCTTGCCCCACATTCCATTCCGATTGGCAAGGTTCCCTGGGGGAGAGTGTGGGTGGTTGGCAGCCAGGGTTGGCCCTTGCTCCCTCAGTCCCCAGGGATCCCTTGCTCTGGGCAGGCTCTTCTCTGCACTCTCTTTGCCATTCTCCCTTGGCCCCGGGGAATGTAGTATTGGGCCCATGGGGGAAAGTGCCATGGCAGTGCGTTGCACCACAGTGCTGGAATGTGCCAGTTACTAACATTGCGCTCAGCCCTGGCTCTGCAGTGACATGCTCTCTGCACGTGCCCTGCACAGAGCTCACAGACAGGCACTGAGGGGCTGGACTGCTGGCTGGGATGAGGCAGCATCTCGATGGCTGGGGAGTGGCTGCAGACTGTCTGAGCACCCCACCCACAGCTCCTCGAGCCAGCGCTTGTGCCCATGTGGGAGCCCTGAGCACCTCAGATGGGCGAGGTGCTCAGGGCTCCCACACGGGCACAAGCGCTCGATATTGGCAGTGGCTCAGTGGCTCACCACTCTGGCCTATACCCACCCAGCACACTGGCCTTGCACCCAGCTGGGCTGCTGCTCGCGGCCTGAGTCTGGCCCAGTCCTGCCAGATGGGTTCATGGTTCTTGGAGCCTGGGGGGCCCAGCCCCGTGAACCACCGGTTGAGCCTGCAGGGTGCCATAGCCCAGCCTGGCTAGCCACGGGCTTATGGGCTTGCACTGGGTACTTGCCCTCTGTCCTGGGCATGTGATACCCTTGGACCATGCTGCCCTCAGCAGGGCTGGGAACTATGGGCTTCTCCACTTGCCTTGGTGAGTCTGGGGTCTCAGGGCTATTTCTCACACCCTGCTGCACCCGCAGCCCACCAGAGCCCTGTCTGCCCCCTCAGTGGGGGCTGTCTCTCCCCGGAGAAGGAGGCTGCTGGACCGAGTGTGGCTGCCTTGCAGGGAGTGGGGAGGGAGGGGGCAGGAAGCATCAGCATGGCCTTCAGTCATAGAGTAGCTGGGATGGTTCCTTGGCAGCTGCTCAGCTCACAGTCCCTGCATGAGCGTGCAGCATCTTGCCTCGGGCAGGACAGCTCCCCTGCTGCTCCTGGTGTCACAGAAATTACACTCAACATGTGCACCTGGCCAGCAGTGCCAGCCTGGGCCAGCCATACTGCAGACAGGGGAACCTGCAGCGTGCTCTCCCAGGGGCAGGGGGCACTGACAGTGCAGCGGGGCAGAGGGGATCCTGGGGCAAGTGTGTGTGATCCCAGCAGGGGGCACTCTCCTGGGATGGGTGGGGGCACTGACAGCGCAGGGGGACAGGGATCCCAGGGCTGTGAGGGAAGGGGGGAATATCTCTGTAGTCCTGCTAGGCGGGGGGCACAGACTGTGCAGCAGGATGGGATAGGATCTAGGGGTCAGTGTGAGTGGGGGGTCCCAGTAAGGGGTGCTCTTCCAGGAGATGGGGGCATTGACAGTGCAGGGGGACAGGGACCCCAGGATAAAGAGTGGGTGGTGTTCTGGGTTGGGGGCCCCAGACTGGGGATTGAGGGGGAGGCAGATGGGGTGGGGGTGGCTCTGTGGGGTGACTGACAGGGCAGAGAGATCTGCCTGAAGCAGCGGGGTAGAGTGTGAGGCTGGCTCCACAGACAGGCTGCCGGAGCTCAGTGACACGGGCTGGGCAGGGTGCCAGGGAGGTGCTGAGTGCAGGGCAGAGGAGCAAGGCCCATGCCAGGCAGCAGCATGTGGCATGGAAAGCAAAGGCTGCACACAGCCATAGAGACACCGGGTGACGCTCTCTGCCACACACCCCGGGTGAGATGCCAGGCTCCCCCTGACAAGGCTGCCTCTGCACCTAGAACAGCTACAGACAGCCCCGAGAAGCTGGGTGATCCTACAGCCACTGCTGCTAGGTAGAGTCAGCACTTCAGTCCGGCCTCTCCCAGCAGGGGGCGCTGTGGGAAGCACAGCACTGCCTGGGGACTCAGAGCAGATGGATTTTTGCCTGGCTGCCAAGTGTCTGCATGCTGCAGTCGCGAGGGCAGGGGGGACTCCTGCCAGCAGCCCCTGCTTCCCCCAGCCCCATGGAGCAGAGCAGGGCAAAAGCTGAGGAGAGAGCAGCTGCCCCCCACACCCATAGACACCCCTCCACCCGTACCCCAGCATCCTGCCACCAACCCTAGACAAGCCCCTCCGGCACACTCCTCACTCAGCTCCCCAGTGGCGCCAGCCCTGCACCTGCCTCTCCCTACCCTGGAGGTGGGGTTGCCGGGTGTCTGGAGAGTCCTTCCCCTGTGCTCAGATGGCCTGCTCCTCCCCGTTGAACCCCATCAAGGCTCAGTGGGGCAGGGTGTGGGGGAAAGCAAACGCTGTGCCGGGAGCACCCCGAAGTGGCAGCTCTGGCTGCCCTGAGCAGTGGGGTGCTGGTAGGGTGACCAGACAGCAAGTGTGAAAAATCGGGACAGGGGTGGGGGGTAATAGGAGCCTGTATAAGGAAAAGACCCCAAAATCGGGACATCTGGTCACCCCAGGTGCTGGAGCCATAATGGTGCCGTCCTTGCCCCTTGGTGCTCGCAGGCCGTGGAGCACTCTGGGCATTAACAAACCCAGCTGGGTGTGCCACCTGTGCTGCTATTGCCCGGAGATGTCGCTCCTGCACCTCCCCCAGCGCCAATGACCTCATCACATGGAGAGAGCCGGGCACTCGTAACTCAACCACCCCAGCAGGATGGTTCCTGCCCTGCGGAGATGCCGCTCCCTGCTGGGAGCTGGGAGCCCCCAGCCTCCTGCTGGACAGCAAGGGGTGCTGAGCCCAGGGCAGGAGACATTCAGCATCGCAGCGGAGCAGGCTCCGTGGGCAGGGCCCGTGAGCAGACGCCTGCCAAACTGGTTCACCAAGGGGCCAGGCCGAGCCCCAGCGAGCCCCTCTCCCTCTCCTGAGAGTGCCCTGGGGAGCTGCAGCCTTGCTGGGGAGGGTGATCACTGGCTGTTCCATCTGTGTGGAGGGGAGCGGGTGTTAACTGGCCGGGGGCCACTCTCCTGCATGCTGTACTTTGGGAGCTGAGCTCCCGGCAGGGGCTTGGGAGGGAGGTGAATCCGTATCCACCTGGCATCACCTCTGCCTTCCTGCTGCCCACAGCCAAGCACCACAGCAGTGGGTTGAAGGACATCACTGGCAGGGCAGTGGAGGGTGGGGACAGGGCCGGCTCCAGCTTTTCTGCCGTCCCAAGCGTAAAAAAAAAAAAAAAAAAAAGACGTGCGGCGGCACTTCGGCGGCAGCTCAACCGCGCCACTTCTTCTGCGGCAGTTCGGCGGCGGGTCTTCCCTCTCTTCCTCTTCGGTGGCAATTCGGCGGCTGCTCAAAGAGGAAGAGAGGGAATGAGGGACCCGCCGCCGAATTGCCGCTGAAGACCTGGACGTGCCGCCTGATACCGGATGGAGTGAATTGGCCGCCCCAAGCACCTGCTTGCTACGCTGGTGCCTGGAGCCGGCCCTGGGTGGGGGAGAGGCAAAGGGCCAGCAGGACCCTCCCACAGTGGGTGGATTTGGGGCCCTGCTGTGACAGGCTCCAGCAGCTGTGTCCCCCCAGCTCTGTGGTGAGCATGGGGCTTCCCCCGTGTTCTGGGGCTGCCCTTCCTGCAGTGCTCTGGGTGCTGGGGGTGCAGGCACCTCGCCTCCCCAATTGCAGCCCATGAGGTGTAAATTGCAGGTTTGCTGCTCCCTTCCCTGCTAATCCCCAGTGCAGCGTGGGCGGCGATGTGCTGGGAGGGGGCTGCACCGGCAAAGCTCTCACTGCCCCCTGCATGAAGCCAGGGTTCGGGAGGGTGCTGGCGTGGCAAGCTCTAGACTTGGCTCAGCTGCCCTGATGGCAGCATGGGGAGATCAGCAGCAGTCAGGCGCTGCTCCGGGTGTGCCAGGCACTGCCAGGTGGGAGCTGAGGAGCAGCTGCTGGCCTCAGAGTGGGTGTAATGCTGCTGCCGGAATGTGCTGGCTCAGAGGCACCAGTGCCACTCTCTCTTGGATCCACCAAAGTTTCCGGGACCCACCCCTGCAAACTGGTCCTGGCTCTGGCCCCGGCCCCAGGCTGGCACTGCCCTACCCTCACCGTGGAGGGGACACTTCTGAGAAAACCTCTCACCCCCACCTCCCAACATGTGGCACTGTTCCCTTCTCACCATTAGGGCAATTCCCCACGAGTGCCCTGAACCCGGCCTGACCGGGGGACGGGGGGTACACGTTGATGCTTGGCTGGGAGACCGCCATGTGGCCTCTCCAGGCTGGGCAGGGACAGGTGCTCAGCCTACCCCAGAAAACTGGGCACCCGGCCCACCCCCTGCCAGGCCCAGCCACCCTGAACACCCATGCCACCATCGTGCCCATGGCTGGACTCAGTGAGTTCCTGCTGCAGCTCATGGGGGCGGGGGGCCGCCCCCAGCTCCTGGTTATATCCAAACAGCACCCGCAGCTCCCTACTGCAACCCACTATCACCCCAACTTCAATGTCCCACAATATCATCCACTCTTACTCCCATGACATCCCAATATCACCCCACTGTACCTGAATGCCATTCCTCCTACCTGCCCATTGCACCCTGTGATGAAGTGGGAATTGTCTGTAATATTTTTATGAAGCCGAGGTGTGCCTCAGTTTCCCCCATATGTAGTAGTGGTATCCAGTGGTGGGAGGATAGGACTGTTTGCTCTCAGGGCAGGCTACGACGTGGGTATGAAATGTGGCCCATCTGTCTGAGTCATTGGAAAAGGACGGGCCGCGGCCGACCCCATATCAATGGAGAATCTAAGAAGACAATGGCAAAGCCAGTCACCAGGTCATGGACACCTAGCAACCAATGACCCAGGCGGAGATGGATTTCCCAGCTCTCAGCAGGGGAGCTGACCACAGACCCCAGCTCGAGAACAAAGGGCTGGAAAGGGGCATGGGGGGATCAGAGGTGGCTGTAGGAAGGAATCGGGGCTCTTACCTGGGAACTGACCAAGGAGATCAGTCAGAGAGAGACAGAGCTTGAGCAAGGGGATTAACCACAGCACGGCTGGACTCTGGGCTGGCCGGGATGGACTATGCTCTTTACCCTTCCTTCCTCTGTGCTACCCTGAGGCCTTCCTATGCTGTGCCCAGCTGATTAATAAACCCGACTGTGTCGACAGTGCTGGATGAGTGTCCCTGCCACTGCTGGGCGAGGTGCATTGATCCCTGCAGAGTGGACAAGTCTCCATCGGGGTGTGTCTCAGTTGGAAACGCTGAGCAGAGCTCACGGGGTTCAGCAGGGGGGCTGCAGGCCCAGGGGCCCAGTCTGAGGAGGCGGTGAAGCTGCGTGGCTGACCCTGGGGGAAGAGTGACTCTTGGGGGTCTGGCACACTGAGGGGTTCCTCCTAGACCAGGAGCGGGCAAACTTTTTGGCTTGAGGGCCGCATCGGGTTTCGTAAATTATTCGGAGGGACAGTTAGGGGAGGGGGTCGTGGCCCAGCCCCACCTCCTATCTGCCCCCCCCCCCCGGTACTCCTGCCCCATCCAACCCCCGCCGTTCCCTGTCCCCTGACCGCCCCCAGACCCCCGCCACCCCATCCAACCCCTCTTCTCATTCCTGACAGCCCCCCTGGGACCCCTACTCCATCCAACCACCCCTTCTCCCTGTCTGCCCCCGGAACCCAAGCCCCTGCCTGCCCCCTGCCGCCCCATCCAACCCCCCCCCCCCTTCCTGACTGTCCCCCAGGACCCCTGCCCCCATTCAACCCCCTGTTTCCCCCCGACCACCATCCACACCCCGCCCCCTGACCACCACCCCAAACTCCCCTACCCTCTATCCACCCCCACCCCCCGCTCCCTGCCCCCTTACCGCGCTGCCTGGAGCACCGGTGGCTGGCGGCGCTACAGCCACACCGCCCGGCTGGAGCCGGGCCATGCCGCTGCCACTGCCGCCGCCGCTGCCACCACGCAGCATAGAGACTGGGTCAGGCCAGGCTCTGCAGCTCTGCCCCAGGAGCTCACAACCCCGCCGCCCAGAGCATTGCGCTGGCAGCGGAGCGAGCGAGCTGAGGCTGCGAGCCAGGGGGAACAGCGGGGGAGGGGCCGGGGGCTAGCCTCCTAGGCCAGGAGCTCGGGTGCCAGGCAGGATGGTCCCGCGGGCCGGATGTGGCCCGCGGGCTGTAGTTTGCCCACCCCGTCCTAGACACTGTTCCAGAGCTGGGGCTCTTGCACCGACCCTGTGGGTCAGTGATACACCCCAACATCAGCCCACCCAAGGCCCTCTCAGCACCCCAGCCATTCCCCCCATCCCTCCTTTCCCCCATCACGCCCTGTCCATCTCAACTCCCAGCTGGTTCCCCTCCTGTGGGGGTGGGCTGGAGTTGCCAAGTGAGACCTAACCTGAGCTCCTTTCTCCTGGGAAGGGCAGCATGTCACCGTCCCCGCATGGTCAGTCCCACACCAATGCACGCGAGGCGGCACTAGCTGAGTGTGGGTCTGGTGCCACAGCGAGGGGCTGTCTGCACAGGCTGCTAGAGCCCGGCAGGGCAGACCAGAACGGAGACATGTTTGAACACAGAAAGCCCAGGTAGCTTCACAATGATGAAAAGGCGTCAGAGCTCCATTGAAGTCCTGATCAAAGGCCCCCGGTTCATTATTGTAACTGTGGCACGCACACAAACAAATATTCCAGCTGAGAAATGCAGACGCAGGGGCTTCGAATGAAACAGAGCCAAGGCTTTGTACTGCTGGGGAGTGATCAGCGAGTCCCTCGCAGCAGCAGCTCCTCATGCTGAGCGCACTAATCCCCCCCACAAGTGGGGGGCACATCTCCTCTGCCCTGTGCCTGCATGTCCCTGCACTGTGCCCACTCCCCTGCAATGGCTCCGCTCTGGCCATGCGCTGGGGAGGATGTGACAGCAGCATCGTACCAGGTGAGTGCAGAGCACATGCCCCGCCCACCATCCTTGCTGTGCGGGAGGCTCTGCACTGACAGCAAACCCCCAGAGGGATCACGCTTTGAGTGCCAGACAGGTCCCCCTGCATGGAAGAACAGCCATGGCCAGGCTGCCTATGGGGATTGAACAAGGGCTCTCTCGAGATGCTTACACTGCCCTCCCTGCCCTGGTATCTGAGCCCCTGCCTTGAGTTTCATGGATTTCCTGGGACCGGGCAGAACCAGCAGGAAATCTGTTCAAGGAGGCAGTTCCCCTTGGTCCTGGGCTGCAGGCGTTCAGGTTCCCTGTGGCCCCCACAACAGCCTGCCATGCCTGCGGTCTGTGCATCTGGGCGCCCCCTGCCCCAGCCCCATAGCAAGGATCCCCCTCTATTCCTAGCTCTGGGACTGGCCTGCTCTGTGGGGTGATGCTGGACATGGAGGCTTCCCACGCTGACAGCGACTTCCTAAGGGGAGGGTCTCCCCTGTGAGAGTGCTAACCAGAGCCAGTGCCCCCAGAGACTCTGGGCCTCTAGCTACTCTTCAGGGCCAAATTCTCCCTGTTTTACTGTGACAAAGTGGGGCTGTTCTTAATGTTTCCTCTGAATACTGTGTGGGTGCCTCAGTTTCCCCTATGCATTTCTTAAGTCTCCAGTGTGCATAAATGGCCGACAATCTATATCCTAGCAACAAATGGCCAGGGCCCTTCCCCCCTTGCAAGGGGATAGCTAAAGGTGAACAAAGAGATCAGGTGACCTCCTGGCCTGGGAAAGAGACAAAGGCCAGAAAGGAGGGGCTGGAGGGGGTTTCAGTTGGGAGCTGGCTGGGGACGGGAAGTGAGGGCAGACGGGGTTGTCTGGCTCACTGGGCCCCAGAATGGACCCAGCTGAGGGAGCCCGTTCTCTGTACCTACAAGCTCTGTTTTAGACCGTGTTCCTGTCATCTAATAAACCTCTGTTTTACTGGCTGGCTGAGAGTCACTGTGACGAAGTGGGAATGTTCTTAATGTTTCCTCTGAATACTGTGTGGGTGTCTCAGTTTCCCCTATGCAGTTCTTAAGTAACTAGGTGGTGGGATAAGGGTGTATGGTTGTTGCAGAGCGAAGGGCCAGTGCACATAAATGCCTGACACTTTGTCTCCTGGCAACTGATGGCCTGGGCCCCTCCTCTGCAGAGGTGCCAACTGAAGGTGTTGGAGACAAAGAGGTCAGGTGACCTCCTAGTCCGGGAAAGAGACAAAGCCCAGAGGAGGAGGGGCTGGAGGGGGCTTGGCAGTTTGGGAGCTGGCTGGAAAATGGAGAGGGGTGCCCCGACGGGGCTTGGGCTTTCCAACGGGGCTGTGGCCTCCCTGGGGCCCCCAGATGGACCTAACTAAAGGGGGTCCTGTTGTGTGTACCGGCAAGACCTGTTTTGGACTGTGTTCCTGTCATCTCGATAAACCTTCTGTTTTACTGGCTGGCTGAGAGTCACGTCTGACTGCGAAGTGGGGGGTGCATGCAGGACCTCTGGCTTCCCCAGGACCCTGCCTGGGTAGACTCGCTGTGGGAAGCGCACGGAGGGGCATATGCTGAATGCTCCAAGGAGAGACCCAGGAGGTGAAGCCGTGTGAGCTTCTTGCCCTGAAGACAGTCTGCTCCGAGGGAGAGGAGGCTCCCCAAAGTCCTGACTGGCTTTGTGGGGAGCAGTTCCAGAGCATCGCCTGGGGACTCCGCGACATTTACACCCTAGGAAATTGTGGACTGTAACTCAGGTCAGAGTGGGCCGAGATGCCTCGACTTGGCAGGCAGAGTGGCCCAGTAATTGGCACTGAATGGGCGTACTGAGGCATGGGGTCTATTCCTAGCCCTGCTGCTGGCCTGCTGGGGTCCTTGTGGGGCCTGTCATTTCTGGGTCCCATTCCCTAACTGTAATGTGGAGATCTCGAGTCACACCCTGCTATGCCAAGTGTAACACCGACAGACCCTGGTTGTTGGCAGGTGAGATCGAACCTGGGGCCTCTAAAGCTCAGTGCATGAATCTCTGCATGAGCTAAAAGCCATATGGCTGTTAGCTGAGCCTGTAGAGCAGACTCATTCATCTCTCTCTACGTGGTCTCGGTGCCACTAGATGGGACAGAACACCACACCCAGATGTGTGGGCGCCGCACGGTTACTGCGGTTCGACTCGCTCAGGGCCCTGCATGCCCATGGCACTCCATGCACTGTGGGTAACATTGCTGGGGCATCTGGGATGAGACTGGTGGGGGAGGAGACAGGCCTGGACACTCTAGTCATGTGAGAGAGGGCCCAGGCCCTGGGGGGGACAGTGTCTCAAGGTTGGACATGAGCTGCTTCAGCAGCAGTGGCAGAAGACACCGTGGCAAAGACAGTGATGTTTACAAATACTCAAAAGGGGAAGAAACAGCATGTGCACAGAGCCATGCAAATGGGGGACATCAATCCACAGACGTGGGGCAGGCCAGATGCCACTGGTGATGGGGAGGCAAACTGCCATGATCACTGGTGGTGCAGCCTGGGAGTCACTGGGGGCGGCAAACTGCTGTGATTCCAGGGAAACAACCCAACATGCATGTTTCAGGGACAGTCCCACTTTTCTCCAGTTCCTTGGGGGTGGCTGTGAAGCCATGAGCATGTGGTCTCCCAGCTCTGGGGGAACCCCCCACCTGGCATTCCCGGGCGGGGGTGCAGGCTTGGGCTCTTACAAGTGACGCCTGTTCTCCCGGGTAACCCATATGTAGGAAGGGCCAGCGTGGGACAGGGACACCAGTGCCTGGAGCTGCCGAATGTNGTGTACCGGCAAGACCTGTTTTGGACTGTGTTCCTGTCATCTCGATAAACCTTCTGTTTTACTGGCTGGCTGAGAGTCACGTCTGACTGCGAAGTGGGGGGTGCGTGCAGGACCTCTGGCTTCCCCAGGACCCCGCCTGGGCGGACTCGCTGTGGGAAGCGCACGGAGGGGCATATGCTGAATGCTCCAAGGAGAGACCCAGGAGGTGAAGCCGTGTGAGCTTCTTGCCCTGAAGACAGTCTGCTCCGAGGGAGAGGAGGCTCCCCAAAGTCCTGACTGGCTTTGTGGGGAGCAGTTCCAGAGCATCGCCTGGGGACTCCGCGACATTTACACCCTAGGAAATTGTGGACTGTAACTCAGGTCAGAGTGGGCCGAGATGCCTCGACTTGGCAGGCAGAGTGGCCCAGTAATTGGCACTGAATGGGCGTACTGAGGCATGGGGTCTATTCCTAGCCCTGCTGCTGGCCTGCTGGGGTCCTTGTGGGGCCTGTCATTTCTGGGTCCCATTCCCTAACTGTAATGTGGAGATCTCGAGTCACACCCTGCTATGCCAAGTGTAACACCGACAGACCCTGGTTGTTGGCAGGTGAGATCGAACCTGGGGCCTCTAAAGCTCAGTGCATGAATCTCTGCATGAGCTAAAAGCCATATGGCTGTTAGCTGAGCCTGTAGAGCAGACTCATTCATCTCTCTCTACGTGGTCTCGGTGCCACTAGATGGGACAGAACACCACACCCAGATGTGTGGGCGCCGCACGGTTACTGCGGTTCGACTCGCTCAGGGCCCTGCATGCCCATGGCACTCCATGCACTGTGGGTAACATTGCTGGGGCATCTGGGATGAGACTGGTGGGGGAGGAGACAGGCCTGGACACTCTAGTCATGTGAGAGAGGGCCCAGGCCCTGGGGGGGACAGTGTCTCAAGGTTGGACATGAGCTGCTTCAGCAGCAGTGGCAGAAGACACCGTGGCAAAGACAGTGATGTTTACAAATACTCAAAAGGGGAAGAAACAGCATGTGCACAGAGCCATGCAAATGGGGGACATCAATCCACAGACGTGGGGCAGGCCAGATGCCACTGGTGATGGGGAGGCAAACTGCCATGATCACTGGTGGTGCAGCCTGGGAGTCACTGGGGGCGGCAAACTGCTGTGATTCCAGGGAAACAACCCAACATGCATGTTTCAGGGACAGTCCCACTTTTCTCCAGTTCCTTGGGGGTGGCTGTGAAGCCATGAGCATGTGGTCTCCCAGCTCTGGGGGAACCCCCCACCTGGCATTCCCGGGCGGGGGTGCAGGCTTGGGCTCTTACAAGTGACGCCTGTTCTCCCGGGTAACCCATATGTAGGAAGGGCCAGCGTGGGACAGGGACACCAGTGCCTGGAGCTGCCGAATGTGCTCCTGGACCGGTACCCTCCCAAATCCCCTCCCCTCCCTGCTGGGCTCCTCACCACTCAGAAATGCTCCTGCCCTCAGGGTGCTCATGGTGAGGCGTGGGGCAGGGGTGCAATAGGGCAGGCAGGGAACTCTAGGGCCATGCTGGGGGATGGGGATCCTGTGGAGGACTGGCTGGCAGAGGGTGCTACAAGGTAACAAGGGGGTCCCTGGGCTGGATGTTAACTGGCAGGACATGAACTGCAATGGCACAGTGAGGGTCTCCTGGGCAACGAGACCTGAACTGCATCCTGCTGCCCTGAGCCCAGCCCAGGCCTGGAGTGCTTGAGATGGGCCTGCTGCTGCTCAGCCTGCGCCATGGGGCTCTGTGGAGAGCAACCCTTGCCAGCGAGTGCCCTGCCAGCTGAGAGCAGGAGGGCATTAGAAGGGTGCGGGGAGTGGGCCTAATGCTGCTAAGGCTGCGCCCTGGCCGGCCAGAAAGTGCTCCCGAGCTCTGAGCACTGCTAGGACTGGCAAATGTTACTCAGAGTCTCAGGCCGGACATAGAGCCAGAATGGGCTTGTTCGCCTCAGAGATGGACCTGGAAGGATTCGATTTTATTGGTAAATGTCGGTGCACAGCGATTTCACCGGACACCACAAAGCAACAAACCAATATTACCACTGAGCATCATGGAAATGTACAGCTAGACAAAGGAAGTAAACCGCTGCGTGAGAACTTCTGAGAGTTTGCTTTCAGTCTATTTACTTTGTACATTTTGCCCGTGATGTTGATAATTTATTTTTTAACAGTTATAAAGCTTTAACTTTTTGAATATCAGTGTCTATGGTCATTAAATCATTATTGTCTGACCCCCCCCCCATTGTCTGACACCCCCCTCATTTCTCCCAAATGTGAAAATTTTAATTGATAGAAAAAAATCCTTAAAAATAACCATCAATATTATCTGTTGAAATTATAAAAAATAAACCTGGCCTGCTGATAAGCCGAGGGCCACTTAGACAGAGTGACCGAGCAGGAGACAGATCTGTGCCTGTTCCATGGATTTTCAATATCCCCCGTAATTATTATTCTTGTGCAGACCCGGGATGGCAAACAGCACAATTTTCAAAGACAGATGTTGTGCCTGGAGAAAGAATGGGTGGGATTTCCCAGAGCCTGCTAGCTGCCCTGGGGACAGAGATGGGCCATGTGGCCTGCTGCTGAATAGCCCAGCGAATGCCGATGGCATTTGTCTGCGTGAGATAGGGGGAGTTCAGCGCATTGCTGATAACTGGGGGATTCTCTCTTCAGCCAGCTGGGCAGTGAGAGGAGAGGCAGGAAGCCTCGTGTCTGTGGGCGCGGTGAGCGAAGGCAGGCATGGGAGCAACCGGCACACTCAGCAGGTTGTAAAGTTCCGCTCCTCCAAAATGTCTGCCCAGCCCCTGGCAAATGGCTCTTCTCGGGCCCTCAAAGTGTGTGAGGGAATTCTGTCCCATGGTAGAGCATGACCCGGAAACATTTTGTGTGTGTGTGTGTGTGTGTGTGTGTGTGTGTGTGTGTGTGTGTGTGTCCGTCCCTGCTGGAGGGGACAAGTCCCCTGCTCTGTGTGTGTGTGTGTCCCTGCTGGAGGGGACAAGCTGGGGTGGGATGGACGGAGCGAGGTGCAGGAGCAGGGCTGGGGGAACATCGCTCAGTGCTGGGGTGGGATGGATGCAGGAGCAGGGCTGGGGGGAGGTTGCCGTGACTAGCCAACGTGGCTGTGTGGAGTGGCTGGGAGAACTCGTATGCAGGTCACTGGATGCCTTCCTGGGCTTGTGATGGACAGACTTACTGCCCCAGGTGCTCAGTAAAGCCCTGACTGGACTCTGGCACCAGCAGTTCCCAGAGGAGCTGAGCCATGAGCATATTGCTCTGGCTCTTCTGCCTGTGTTTGTGCATGCATGTGCATGCATGTGTGCCTGCCCATGATGATGCACGTGTGGGCACATGTGTGCGCACGGGAAAGTGTGGGGCTCCAGCGCTGGTTCCCTTTCACCCAGCCCAGCCTGCGCTCCGCCCCAGGGGATACAGTAACTCAGTGGGCGGCACGAGGCAGGTGAGATCCCAGTGACATTTACACTGTGCAAAAGGGCACTTTAATAAAGCCGAGCGAGCGGCTCCCACGGCAAACAGCACGCGGGGCCGCGCAGCCCAATGGGGGCTGCTGGGTTTTTTTCCTCTTTAATTGCGGTGTGTTTTCTGCTCTCCTTCTTTGCCATGGCAACGCCTGCCTGGCGTGCGACTGTGCCTCCAGCGCACATTGTTTGGGAAAGGTCACTCGTGGTGCTGGTGGGCTCGGCAGAGTGACGGCTTTTATTTTTACATATTTATGAACTAGGAGCTTGAAGGTAATTACAGCCCCTTCACAGGCCTTCATCTCTCCATTCCCGCTCTTTGTGTGGAGACAGACACTCCAGGCTCGTTCCAGGGGGCTGATCAAACCTGCAAACAAATACCACAGCGCTGGGTGCTGCTGTACACATGCGCCGCGCCCAGGGGCGGCTCTAGCTTTTTTGCCGCCCCAAGCACGGCAGTCAGGCGGCTTTCGGTGGCACGCCTGCGGGAGGTCCGCCAGTCCCACGGCTTTGGCGTACCCGCCGCCGAATTGCTGCCGAATCTGTGGGACCGGCGGACCTCCCGCAGGCATGCCGCTGAAGGCTGCCTGACAGCTGCCCTCGCAGGGACTGGCAGGGCGCCCCCCATGGCTTGCCGCCCCAGGCACGCGCTTGGAGTGCTGGTGCCTGGAGCCGCCGCTGGCCGCGCCACCCTTCTAGCCAGGGAGAGAATGCTAACAGCTGCAAAGTGGGAACTGCTTCCCAAGGCCCAGCTCCTGCACTCCCAGCTTCTCCCACCAGGGGGCGCTGTGGGGAGAGGGGCAGAGCGCTGGCTGGGGGGAGCCCCCAGCAACTCCAGCCCCAGCCTATCTCAGCAGGGGGTGCTGTGGAGAGCGCTAGCTGGGGTGCGGGGTGGGAGTTGCGGGTCAAGGAACGAGGGCAGAGCCTCCCGCTTAGCATCCCAGAAGGGGACCAGGAAGGGTGTTGCCCATCCCAGCGCTGTCCCACAGCCTGGCGAGCACGCAGTGAATGCCATTTCTCCCTGCTATGCCCAGGGCAGCTCAGGAGCAGTCTCTGATTGTGTTAGGAGCTTGTAGGGACATGGGGCCTGGTTTGGGTTTGCCTGGCTGTGATCCAAGTCCTGAGCACCTTCCCAGTGGGCCCTGCACAGCCCCTGGCAGCGTCAGCTCCAACCCTCCTCTGGGACGGGGCCATGACTGACTGATCCAGCCACCTTGTGCCCTCTCCTGCCAGCCTGCCAGGTAGGGGCTGCCCAGGGGCTCAGTGGGGCTAAGAGCAGTGCCCTGGGCTGGCACGGCAGGTGGTGCAGTGACAAGGCTCTGAGCCCTGGCGTGCCCACAGCAGGTCGCAGTGCTGGGCCCTCGTGCTGGGCCGGGGTTTCCTCTGCCTGCTGCCAGATTCGCTCTCCAGGGCGATGGACATGGCACCCAAACGGGACAGGGCGAACGGGGTCAGAACAAGCACCAGCCCCTCCCCTGAGCCTTCAGCCAGGACTAACCATGAACCCGGACTTCCTGGGCAGGGCCCCAGCCCCCCACCTGCTCCTGGAACTTTCCCCACGGCGAGGTCCGCTGGGGTAGCTGGGTGGCCCTGAGCTGGCCAGGCCTTTCCCTCAGTGGGAGCAGCCACAGTCCAGCACCCTGGGGCTGGATTCCCCTCCAGGACCGCGGCTCAAAGTGAGGTGAGGGGATCTGAGCTCCGCAGCCCTCCTGCCACACTCAGCACTGATTGATGCAGATTTGGACCTGCACTGCCCTGGGGTCTGGAGGAATGTGTGGATGCACTCTGGGCAGGGAGCATGCATGCCCAAAGGCCCAGCCATGGGGAATGGTCCTACCACACGGCAGGCCCCTGGGGAGGGCATGCCATGTTACTAGTGCCCGGGGCCCATGGGGCAGGGCGTGCCGTGCTCCTAGTGCCCAGGAGGCCTATGGGGCAGGGCATAGAATCGTAGAATATTAGGGTTGGAAGAGACCTCAGGAGGTCATCTAGTCCAACCCCCTGCTCAAAGCAGGACCAACCCCAACTAAATCATCCCAGCCAAGGCTTTGTCAAGTCAGGCCTTAAAAACCTCTAAGAATGGAGATTCCACCACCTCCCTAGGTAACCCATTCCAGTGCTTCACCACCCTCCTAGTGAAATAGTGTTTCCTAATATCCAGTCTAGACCTCCCCCACTGCAACTTGTGACCATTGCTTCTTGTTCTGTCATCTGCCATCCTCTCTGGAACCCCCCTTCAGGTAGTTGAAGGCTGCTATCAAATCTCCCCTCACTCTTCTCTTCTGCAGACTAAACAAGCCCAGTTCCCTCAGCCTCTCCTCATAAGTCAGGTGCCCCAGCCCCCTGAACATTTTTGTTGCCCTCCGCTGGACTCTCTCCAATTTGTCAACATCCCTTCTGTAGTGGGGGGACCAAAACTGGACGCAATATTCCAGGTGTGGCCTCGCCAGTGTCGAATAGAGGGGAATAATCACTTCCCTTGATCTACTGGCAATGCTCCTACTAATGCAGCCCAATATGCCGTTGGCCTTCTTGGCAACAAGGGCACACTGCTGACTCATATCCAGCTTCTGGTCCACTGTAATCCCCAGGTCCCCGGTACATAGGATTCTTTCTTCCTAAGTGCAGGACTCTGCACTTGTCCTTGCTGAACCTCATCAGATTTCTTTTGGCCCAAGCCTCCAATTTGTCTAGGTCACTCTGGACCCTATCCCTACCCTCCAGCGTATCTACCACTGCTCCCAGCTTAGTGTCATCTGCGAACTTGCTGAGGGTGCAATTAATCCCATCATCCAGATAATTAATAAAGATGTTGAACAAAATCGGCCCCAGGACTGACCCCTGGGGCACTCCGCTTGATACTGGCTGCCAACTAGACATGGAGCCGTTGATCACTACTCGTTGAGCCCAACAATCTAGTCATCTTTCTATCCACCTTATAGTCCATTCATCCAGTCCATACTTTTTTAACTTGCTGGCAAGAATACTGTGGGAGACCGTATCAAAAGCTTTGCTAAAGGCAAGATATATCACATCCACCACTTTCCCCATATCCACAGAGCCAGTTACCTCATCATAGAAGGCAATCAGGTTGGTCAGGCATGACTTGCCCTTGGTGAATCCATGTTGACTGTTCCTGATCACCTTCCTCTCCTCCAAGTGCTTCAAAATGGATTCCTTGAGGACCTGTTCCATGATTTTGATTTTGACTGAAGTGAGGCTGACCAGTCTGTAGTTCCCCAGGTTGTCTTTCTTCCCTTTTTAAAATATGGGCACTATATTTGCCTTTTCCAATCATCTGGGACCTTCCCCGATCGCCATGAGTTTTCAAAGATAATGGCCAATGGCTCTGCAATCACATCAGCCAACTCCCTCAGCACCCTTGAATGGATTAGATCTGGACTCATGGACTTGTGCACATCCAGTTTTTCTAAATAGTCCTTAACCTGTTCTTTCACCACTGAGGGCTGCTCACCTCCTCCCCATACTGTGTTGCTCAGTGTAGCAGTCTGGGAGCTGACCTTGTCTGTGAAGACAGAGGCAAAAAAAGCATTGAGTACTTCATCTTTTTCTACATCATCTGTGACTATGTTGCCTCCCTCATTCAGTAAGGGTCCCACACTTTCCCTGACCTTCTTCTTGTTGCTAACATACCTGTAGAAATCCTTCTTGTTATCCTTCACATCCCTTGCTAGCTGCAATTCCAATTGTGACTTGGCCTTCCTGATTACACCCCTGCATGCTCCAGCAATATTTTTATACTCGTCCCTAGTAATCTGTCCAGATTTCCACTTCTTGTAAACTTTATTTTTGAGTTTAAGCTCACTGAAGATTTCACTGTTAAGCCAAGCTGGACATCTGCCATATTCGCTATTCTTTCTGCACTTCAGGATAGTTTGTTCCTGTGCCCTCAATAAGGCTTCTTTAAAATACAGATAGCTCTCCTGGACTCCTTGCCCCCTCATATTAGCTTCCCAGGGGATCCTGCCCATCCGTTCCCTAAGGGAGTCAAAGTCTGCTTTTCTGAAGTCCAGGGTCCGTATTTTGCTACTCTCCTTTCTTCCTTTTGCCAGGATCCTGAACTCAACCATCTCATAGTCACTGCTGCCTGGGTTGCCACCCACTTCTACTTCCCCTACCAATTCTTCCCTGTTTGTGAGCAGCAGGTCAAGAGGAGCATGGCCCCTAGTCGGTTCCTCCAGCACTTGTACCAACGCTCTCTAAAAACTTCCTGGATTGTCTATGCACTGCTGTATTGCTCTCCCAGCAGATGTCAGCAGATTGCTCTCCTAGCAGATATCATGCTGTGCTCCTAGTTCCCAGGAGGCCCACGGGCAGAGCATGCCATGCTCCTAGTGCCCAGGAGGCCTGTGGGGCAGGGCGTGCCATGGGCCCCTCATGGGGGCAGCAAGATTGAGAGCCAGGGTGGAGATTAGCCCACAGCACCTGCTACCCTTGGTGTGGGAGGGGACGAGCCCCAGCAGCAACGGTGGGGCAAAAAGTGTTGGGGCGTGAGAAGCTGGAGTCTCTGGGGTGCCCGGCTGTGGGTCCAGTGCAGCCCTGTGAGGCCCAGAGCCCACAGGGAATGTGTAGGGTTAAACATTCAAGTGCACTCCCTGCGCATTTTGTAAAGCTCAAGAGCACTTCCAGTGCCGAGTTACTCACAAGCCACTTCCCCTGCTGGCCGCAGCCTCCCTGCTTAATTAGTTTTCAGAATGATACATTTTTAAAGTCATTATTTCCAGACATGTTCAAAGTTAGAGCATTTACTCTGCTCCAGTTCATAGGCAGCTCCCTCCGGCTGCCTGCTCCTCTCAGCCCACTGTCAAATCCCCCAGCCTGTATGCTTCCCCCCGAGCCCACTGGCTCCCCATCCAGCCTGGTCGCTCCTCCGCAGACCCCTCGCTCACTCCCCCCACTCCAGCCTGCTTGTCCCAGTTCCATCTTCCCACACCATGGGCACGGGGAGCTCGCAGCCAGGTGGACTCTGCTGCGTTGCCCTGCAGTTGTCCGATTCCCCCAGGGTCTGGTCCAGGACATTCTCCCAGCAGGCAGTGGCTGGCTGCTCCCCAACCCAGCGCAGGACTGGTGTTTGGTGCCTACAAGGAGAGTCTGGTGTCTCCACTAAAGGGGGTGTCTGCAGGAGGAGCTGGAGCCCGGCCCAGCTTTCCCCACAGCGTCCCGGACTCTCTAATTGCAGAAAACCGAACACCCTTTGCCCCACCCACTGCATAATCTGATGAGGTTCAACAAGGACAAGAGCAGAGTCCTGCACTTAGGACGGAAGAATCCCAGGCACTGCTACAGACTAGGGACCGAGTGGCTAGGCAGCAGTTCTGCAGAAAAGGACCTAGGGGTTACAGTGGATGAGAAGCTGGATATGAGTCAACAGTGTGCCCTTGTTGCCAAGAAGGTTAACGGCGTTTTGGGCTGTGTAAGTAGGGGCATTGCCAGCACATCTGGGGACGTGATCATTCCCCTCTATTCGGTGTTGGTGAGGCCTCATCTGGAGTATTGTGTCCAGTTTTGGGCCCCACACTACAAGAAGGAGGTAGAAAAATTGGAAAGAGTCCAGCGGAGGGCAACAAAAATGATTAGGGACTGGAGAACATGATTTATGAGGAGAGGCTGAGGGAAGTGGGATTATTTAGTCTGCAGAAGAGAAGAGTGAGGGGGGATTTGATAGCTGCTTTCAACTGCCTGAACGGGGGTTCCAAAGAGGATGGATCTAGACCAGGGGTCGGCAACCTTTCAGAAGCTGTGTGCCGAGTCTTCATTTATTCCCTCTAATTTAAGGTTTCGTGTGCCAGTCATACATTTTAACGTTTTTTGGAAGGTCTCTTTATAGAAGTCTATAATATATAACTAAACTATTGTTGTATGGAAAGTAAATAAGGTTTTTAAAATGTTTAAGAAGCTTCATTTAAAATTAAATTAAAATGCAGAGCCCTCCGGACCGGTGGCCAGGACCCAGGCAGTGTGAGTGCCACTGAAAACCAGCTTGTGTGCCGCCTTCGGCACCCGTGCCATAGGTTGCCTACCCCTGATCTAGACAGTTCTCAGTGGTACCAAATGACAGAACAAGGAGTAATTGTCTCAAGTTGCAGTGGGGGAGGTTTAGATTAAATATTAGGAAAATCTTTTTCACTAGGAGGGTGGTGAAGCACTGGAATGGGTTACCTAGGGAGGCGGTGGAATCTCCTTCCTTAGAGGTTTTTAAGGTCAGGCTTGACAAAGCCCTGGCTGGGATGATTTAGTTGGGGATTGGTTCTGCTTTGAGCAGGGGGTTGGACTAGATGACCTCCTGAGGTCCCTTCCAACCCTGATATTCTATGATAATATGATTCTATGATTGCCCCACCCCTTCCCAAGGCCCCACCCTTCCCCACCCCTTCTCCGAGGCCCCGCTCCTGCTCACTCCATCCCTACATCGCTCGCTCTTCCCCACCCTCGCTCACTTGCTCACTTTCACCGGACACCTGGTCACCCTAATCCTGGGGTGGGAGGAAACTGTCTTTTGCTTTGAATCTAGTCCAGGAAACCGGCCAGCTGGAAGAAGAAGGATTCCCCTGGCTGGGACTGTGGGGGACCAGGTCTCCTCTGGGTCTCCCACCTCTCCCACAGCCACTGGTCCTCCCACACCACAGCCACTGGCTCCTCCCACATCACGGCCATCGGCTCCTCCCCCACCACAGCTTCCTTGGGTTCTGCTGGTATTACTGGCGCTTCGTTAAGGGATATTCTACTATCGTTTGTCCCTTGAATGAGCTGACCTTAGACACCCAGAGAAGATGTACATTTGAGAGAACCAAGAGGCCCAATCCCAGAGGTAGAGAGCCGTCTGGTGAGCGAGGGACACTAGGTGTGCACATGCTTTCTGCATAGTGTTTTGATCAAGAGTCTCACGGAAGCTCCTGTTCTAGCATTTGCCTGCTCAGACGAACCATCTTTGTGGCATGTGTATGCCTGTCTGGCTGGCCTGGGTACTGTGCTGCATCAGGAATGTCCTGGAAGCCATCGTCCTGTATCATAGAATCATAGAATATCAGGGTTGGAAGAGACCTCAGGAGGTCATCTAGTCCATCCCCCTGCTCAAAGCAGGACCAACCCCAACTAAATCATCCCAGCCAGGGCTTTGTCAAGCTGGGCTTTAAAAACCTCTAAGGATGGAGATTCCACCACCTCCCTAGGTAACTCATTCCAGTGCTTCACCACCCTCCTAGTGAAATAGTGAAATAGCTGCAGTCTAACATCTTCAGAGAGGAACTGCCCAGTGCATGAGCTGCAGTTCCTGGCATTGAAATCAGCGGTGGTAGAAACGTCTCATGATTACCTATCCGGAGCAGTGTCCCATCAGAACTGATAACAACTCGCTCACGTACGTTATGAAATCAGCCAAATTGGATGCAGCTAGACATCGCTGATTAGCTGTGCTAGCTGTGTGTGACTTTCACATTCAGCATCAGCCCGGGAAAAGCAATATTGCTGCTGATGTTCTGGCTTTTTCTCCACATGGCCGACTGGCCTAGCAACGTGTGGTTGGAAATATCAGCACCGGGAGAGGGCGTTGTGCAAATTGCTGTCTACCCAAACTAGATTTAAAACACCCAGTGTAGACAGAGTAATAGAGATCATGGGCGGCGTGTGACTCCCGCATTTGGGGAGGCTGGGCCTGAGCCATGGCCCTATCCCTTGCTCTTCCCCAAGGCCTGCCCCCGCTCAGCCTCCTTCCCCTGAAGCCCCACTCATGCTCCACCTCTACTCCACCCCAGGCCCTTCTCCCACTGGGCCCCCTCCCCTGAGGCCCCGCCCCCGGCTGCTTGCGCCTCTTCAACCCTCCCCCGAGGGGCCCGCTGCCTGCACCTGTCTGCCCCCGGGGGCCGCAATGGAGAAGCATGGTCGGCAGTTGTCTTGGGGGAGGGGGCAGAGTGGGGACAGGAAGAGGAGCGGGGCCACAGGGGAAGAGCAGGATGCAGGAGTGGAGCCTCAGAGTGGACCGTGGGCAGGGCCATGGCCTGACTGCCTTTTCAGTGGCTCTCCACAAGCGGCAGGATAGCCACCGCATCCTGTTTGGGGAGGCTTAGCCTCCCCTGGCCTATTCTATCTGCCACCCATGGTAAAAGATGCTGGGAGCTCCCCCTGAAGACTGCTCCTGCGGTATCCATGTTGTGTTGCTAACCTGAACCTCACCTCCCTGCCTCAGCTTAGTTGTGAAGACCTCAAGAAAGCACAATTGGCAGATCCTACTCTCAAAGACACTGTTGTAGCTAAAATACAAAGAAAACCACCTGCCTGGGCTAAATCTACTCACCCTGATGTTTGACTTATGCTTCGAGAGGTGGACACGTTGCTAGTACAAGGAGACTTGTTGTATTGAACCATCTGTAACCACTGGATCATCCTTTGAGACAGTTCGTATTGCCGAAGGAATATCGCTAAATTGTGCTTAAGTCCCTACACGATGGCAGAGGGGACATGGGAATTGACAAACATACTGACCTAGTCAGACACCAATTCTATTGGCCTCATCTAGCTCTAGGCTTGCCAGGTGTCCGGTTTTCAACCGGAACGCCTGGTCAAAAGGGGATCCTGGCAGCTCCAGTCAGCACCTCTGACCGGGCCATTAAAAGTGTAGTCGGCGTCGCAGTGGGGCTAAGGCAGGCTTGGAAGTGGCTGGCATGTTCCTGTGGCCCCTAGGCAATGGGTGGCCATGGGGGCTCTGCGCACTGCTCCCTCCCCGAGTGCCGGCTCCGCAGCTTCCATTGGCCGGGAATCCTCCTCCCACACTCCAAATCCCTTGGCCTCAGCCCAGAGGCCCCTTCTGCATTCCTAACTCCTCATCCTGGCCCCACCCCAGAGCCCACACCCAGCCAGATCCCTCCCCCTCCCCCACACCCCAACCCTCTGCCCCAGCTCGGAGCCCCCTCCTGCACCCCAAACCCCTCATCCCTGGCCTCAGCCCAGAGCCCGCACCCCCGGCCGGAGCCCTCACCCCCTCCCACAGCTCAACCCCCTGCCCCATCCCAGTGAAAATGAGTGAGTGAGCGAGGGTGGGGGAGAGCGAGCGACGGAGGGAGGGGAGATGGAGTGAGTGGGGGTTGTGACGTTGTGCAGCCTATATGATTTTGTAAAAACATGATAATAAGTGAATATAATGTAATTGGAATAGTTTTATAAAAACATGATAATAAGTGAGTATAATGTAACTGGAATATGCTTCATGCAAAAGGTATCATCACCAAGCCTATAATCTACTGAGTGTGATCATCCTATTTGTATAAATGTACCACTCTGGTATCTAAAACTAGAAATATAAAATATAACTCTGAGGGCCTATTGTAATTATGCAAAGTGTGGGCCATTAATGGTGGTCTGGAATCTTGATGACTCCCATTAACCAGAGCCATTGTCTGCAGATGGCTGTATTTACCTGTGAGTCTTCCTATATATGTGTGTGCTGGCAAGTGAGTAATGAAGATCACATGTCACTGGAAGACATGTCACCTGAACTGGAATCCATCTTTAACCTGGTGCTTTTCCAGTGAGGGGTGGGGGAACCCAGAGGGACAAAGGATTCCCGCCTTATGCAAAAGATATATAAAGGGGTGGAAGAGAACAGAGAGAGAGGNAATCCTTCACCTGCTGGCTCCACTTCCCCAAAAATCCACAAATGGGAGCGACTGTGCCCACAGTATGATGAGTCCAGCGATATTGCCGAGTATTTCATCACCTTTGAGAGACTGTGCACCCTCCATGCCATCCCTGAAGATCAGAAACTGACCACATTAATAGCAAAATTGACTGGCAGAGCTCTGGACATATTCAATAAGATGCCTATTGATGATGCTTCAGACTATGGTAAATTTAAGGAACTGGTTTTGAAACAGTTTCAGGTTACACCTGAAACCTATAGGGTTAAATTCAGGAGTCTTAAGAGGGGATCTGGATTAAGTAATCTGGCTTATGCCAATGAAATGAGAGATTTGGTAGATAAGTGGGTGCGGGGGAAAGGTGTTACAAGCTTCGAAGGGATGTGTGATCTGGTTACTCAGGAACAATTCCTGAATATGTGCAGTGATGATGTGAAACAGTATGTGTGGGACAAAAAGGTAAATGCACTGGGTGAATTAGCTGGGTATGCAGACTCTTATGAGCAAGCACAAGCTGCAATCAAACATAAACCACAGGCAGAGGGGTATAAGGGTGGGGGAAAGCAGAATCACCGTTTTATCCCTGGGTCTGGGAAAAAAGAGGCTGGGCGGTCACCTCCCCATTCCCCTGGTACTCGTCCCAAATTTCCTGTGCAAGCAGAGGAGCCCAAGAGGTGCTATCATTGTAAGTCCACTGAGCACCTGAGGAATAAGTGTCCCTTGCTGAGTGGAAACAGGCAGCAAGTAACGCATGAAGCTGCGGCTTCTCAGAGCCAGGCTGTGGCCTCTTTCCACACAGGATTTGTAAAGCTTGCTTCCACACAACCAAGCAATGAGCATATATATGCTGTCAGAATTAATGGAGAAGTGCTTATGGGATTAAGGGACACGGGTGCGGAGATTTCTGTGATCAGGAGGGACCTGATCCAGGAGAAGGATTTGTTGCCAGGTAAAATGGCAGAATTAGAGCTGGTTGGGGGTTACAAAGTCCTTGCACCTTTAGCTAAAGTACACATGCAAACTCGGGATTTGCAGGCTGAACTGACGGTTGCAACAGTGGCACACAATTTTGCACCGTTTCTACTGGGGAATGATTTCTTTAATGTGGCAGAATCTGTCCCAGGGTTGGTTAGCAGTGAGAAGGAATCTTGTGCTAAAAGCCCCAGAGGGGGGTGTGAAGTCACATGGACTGCTGGAGGAATAGGAGGGTGTCTCTTAGATTCCTCTGTAGCAGTAAAGGATGCAGCTTCGGGGGCAGGGATGGTTGTAGCCAGTTCCTGTAGCCCCAGGGCTCAAGGGAAGTTCCAGAGGGAGGGGCTGGACAAAGCCAGCTCCTGTCCCGTAATCATCTCCCCGGGGGAGGGAGATGTACCACCTTGTAACAGGGGGGCCACCACAGCTGCTGACTGCCAGGAAGATGCAGGTCAGCAGGGGGCAGGGCCTGCCCTGGGGTGCACAGAGACATGTGTCCTGGAGGTGGAAGTTGGGGTCTTGGTGACTGCTGCGGTGGGAACAGACCCCAAGGACTCTGTAGCTGGGTGCCAGCCCAACCCGAGTGAAAGGGGGGGGATTTTGCTGGCCAGTGAGAGGTCTGTCATAGCTGGTAGCTGTGAGGCCACAGCTGGAGCAGGGTCACCTTCCCTTTTGGGGGACACAAGAGTGTCTGACCCAGAGGGGAGCCCAGAGAGGGAAGCCCAGATGGAAGGTGAGGGGGGGCCAGAGAGTCTGCCCACCTTTTGTAGGGAGGGACTTTCCCAGGAGGAGGGTGAAAAGCCTGCATTTAAAATGCCAGCTCCCTCTCTTGTAGATCAGGTTTTAAGGGAAACCTGGGGGTCAAGTCTCCCGGAGGGGGGGGTCCATCCAGCTGACCTGTTGGAAACAAAAAGTGGGGTGTCCAAAGGGGTCCAGAGCACCCCATTGAAAGAGGTTGTTCTTGCCACCCTTGTAAGAGATGAAACTCTCTCGCCTAGACAGGGGGTGGGAAATCTCTGCATGGGTGAAACTCCACAAGGGAGTGGGGTCCAGCCCAGAGAAATTCTGGAGGGAGGGGCCGAGGGCAGGCAGGGTTGTAGTACACCCTTTCCTGGCCAAAGACCCAAACACATGCCTGAATTAGAAGCTTTCCCCAAAGAGGCAGGAGAATCTGCATCAGAGTGTCTACCAGAGGGCACAGAGAACTGGGAAAATGCAATAGATGCTAAATAAGTCAAATTGAGTGAGCGAAGCCTGTCCACCGTAGATTTGCTGTTAACCTTGTGTCTTTTGCTGATTCACCTCTGGGATAAAACAAAAGAATTCATACTAGTGGTAAACCCTTTAAAAACGTGGGACATACCTCATTTGTGGAACAAACTGTTGTACATGCTAGGGATGGTAACAAGACAGCCCCACAAGCATGTTACATTTCAGCCTATACCTGTAAATAGACTGGAAGCTTGGCACAGCAGCAAAAGCATAACAGGCCCATGTTGCTGTGTAGAAGGGGAAACTGAGGCACACCGCCTCATGGCATTGGTGGTTAAATGTCAAGACACCTCCACTTTAACAGGTATTGCTGTCTGCATTCTGTTAGCAATACTACACCCCAACCTGTTTTCAGGCATCTGGGGACCAGAAACCCCAAAACTGCCTAGAACCCCTAGGTTTGACATCATATGGTTTCAAGGTACTGAAAAGAAGTGTGACCAAAGACAAACAGAAATTTTACGGGTACGGCCTCCGCCATGGACAGTGTCCAAGTCTTTGGCAGTAAGTTCAGGGGGAGGGTGTGACAGCGTACCCCATAAAGCTTTATGGGGAGGGGCTCATAAATGTATGTACAATATAACTGGAATAGGGTTTTGCTACATAGGCCATGTAACATATCTATGTAAAGGCTATGATCTACTGGTTATGTTCACCCTAGTTGTATGCAGGCACCATTTGTGTATTCAAAGTTATGAACGTTGGCTATATAATTGCTTGATTTCTAAGTGGTCTCAGAACATTTGATCACTTCTTGGGAAAGGAATGTGCAAATTAAATGTTCAATCAAGGGGCACTTAACAGACAAAAGAGCTTGGAAGACTCCAATCCACATAAGAAGTCTACCTGAGGACGTTCAAGGTAGCATGTGGGTAATGGCTGCTACCTGCAGTCCTGGGTCATGCATGGGCATGTGACCTGCCCATGTGATTCCGAATCTCCATTTTGTGACTGAATTCTACAGAGGGTGAGGAGGGGGTCTCCACCCACAAGAGACAGTCTATTTAAACCCGTGGGAGACCCCTCCATTTTGTCTTCAGCTGGCTAAAGAAGAAGCCTCTCCACCCCCCCGCAGGATACTTGAAAGAAAATGGAACAAAGGACAGTAACTACAGGGGGTGTGAGTGATTGCTGGACCCAGGCTAAAAGAAGATTAGCCTGTAAAAAGGGAACATTTTGGAACTGGTGAGGATCTTATCTATATTCAGTTTGATTAGACATAGATTTGCGCATTTTATTTTATTTTGCTGGGCAACTTACTTTGTTCTGTCTGTTACTACTTGGAATCACTTAAATCCTACTTTCTGTATTTAAATAAAATCACTTTCTACTTATTAATTAACTCAGAGTATGTATTAATACCTGGGGGAGCAAACAACTATGCATATCTCTCTATCAGTGTTATAGAGGGCGAACAATTTATGAGTTTACCCTGCATAAGCTTTATACAGGGTAAAACGGATTTATTTGGGGTTAGACCCCATTGGGAATTGGGCATCTGAGTGCCAAGGGCAAGCACACTTCTGTGAGCTGTTTTCAGGTAAACCTGCAGCTTTGGGGCAGGTAATTCAGACCCTGGGTCTGTGTTGGAGCAGACGGGTGTGTCTGGCTTCAGCAAGACAGGGAGCTGGAAGCCACTGAGCTGGCAGGGAAAACAGAAACAGGTAGCCTTTGCACATCGGGTGGCAGCTCCCAAGGGGGTTTCTGTGATCCTACCCGTCACAGGGGTGGTCTCAGAGAAGGGGCGGGGCAGGAGCAGAGCTTCAGGGAAGGGTGGGGAAGGAGCGGGGCAAGGGTGTTTGGTTTTCTGTAATCAAAAGTTGGCAACCCTATCTAGCTCGTGATGTGAGCAATGTTGTACAAATCGTGCTTGATACATAGCGCAAAAGCATTACCTAAGGAATCAGCAAGTGTGGCCTGTAGAGGAGCAATGGACCTAGTCTGCATGGATTTCTTGACAACAGAACCTGACAGAAGTGACATGACTAACATCTTGGTTGTTCCCAATCACCACATGGATATGCCCATGTCCAACCAATAACCAAAAAGCAGCAACAGCAGCCGAAGTCTGATGGGAGCGTATTTCTGTCACTATGGACTTCCTAGCACCTGCATTCATTCTGATCAGAACCAGAGCTTCGAGAGCAGATTAATTAGAGCACTTCTTTTAGTGACTGATATAGGGAAGTCCTGTGCTGACTCATTTCATCCTCAAGAGATCCACAGCCGGAGAGGTTTAACAGAACTCTACTGAACATGCTGAGCAGTCTGGAGACTCAGCAAAAGTGTCAGTGGAGTCATCACATAGCACATTTGGTCCACGCATACACCTGCTGCAAAGCACCCGGCTCTCCCCTTACCCTCTCATGTTTGGGAGAGAGGCTAGATTGCCAGTGGACCTTTGTTTTGGTCACATGGGGCAAGTCACAAGACCTGTTTACAGCACGTAACTCAATTAAAGGATCAACTCAATGCAGCCTGGAAATTGGCCACTAGCTGTGAAGAGAAACCAGCCAAACAAGATCCATTCTGACCTGTGGGTATGAGAGTGTGAGATGTTACCTGGTGCTAGGATGCTCCTGAGAAATTTAGGAGTACCTGGGAAACACAAGTTGCCTGACAAGTGGAAACGAGACCCATGTGCAGTGGAGTGGAAGTTACCAGGAATTCTGGTTCACCGCGTGAAGTCTGAAAATGGTCACTGGGGTGTATGGGTTTTACACAGAAATCTACGAGCCATGCATGGATGGTCAGATTCTCTAAGGAATCAGCGAGTCTGGTAACTCGTAGCTGGCAAAGTGGGCCTGCCCCGTACCAGAGGCAACTACTATACTAGCTCCTGCTGAAGAGACCAGTCCTGATTCCAAGTCAGAGAGCATTTATCCCACGCAATTATTTTACACTCCATCCGGCACTTTTGCACCTCCTCCTACTGCAGACGAGGAGTGCCCTATGCCACATTCTCTGGCGCCACATTCCCCCGAGCCAGAGCAACTAAAAGAAGACGCTACTGAGGAGCCTGTAAGAAAGCATACAGTGCTGAGTCTGAAGCTGTGTCTGAAGATGAACAAAATGAAGGGGATCCTGTGCGGGGCGCAGAGCCTAGGGGCGCAAACCTAGAAGCTAGTTCCTTTGCACAGACACGGTCAAAGAGGGAGATAAGACCTGTAAAAACCTTACGTACGACTCATCCAGTGAATCTAGTGATTATCCTCGCCGAGTGGTACACTGCTTAATGACTGCTTTAAGGAGCTGTGCTTTATACGATTAACACCCTCCTGAGTTTGTACCCTCAAACTCGCTGGGGGTGGGGTTACAGTAGCTTTTCTCACTTCTTTCTTTATCCTCCTCTCATGTCCACTAGTGGCTGAGAGAGGTGCCCTGGCTAGGTGTTGGGCCATGTCCCGATGCCCCAGGAGTACTTTCAGAGCAGCATGCTGCTCACCGCAGGCAAGGCTCAGAGAGTCTGCCCCTTAGAGAGGACATGCGGGTGGATTCAGAGTAAAACACATGCTGGCTATGGAATATGAATGATCCAATTAACCATAGCAGGTTTCTCAGAATCTGCTGGATTTCAGGTTGCTTAAACTAAATTAGACACGCGAATCTGTATACATGCATACATTTTATTAATCCACATCAGTTTGAAAGATAAACGGGAAATTACAGAGAGCTGAGTAAAGATGGGTTATGGCAGAGTTTGCATAGTATAAATTAATGGTTTAACAGGGGATGGCAACACTTTTCACGAAGTAATAGATCAAATCCAAACAAATCAAAGTCAGGTCCACCGTGACAAGCTGCCACCCAGCGAGGGGACTGGTGCTCCCAAGGGACATGGGATCCTTCAGACAGGCCTATATCCATTTGCTAGCTGGGCTTTTCCCCATCACGGTGTCTGGGGCTGTGAGTAGTGGGGAAACAGGCACTGTTCCAGCCAGGCCAGCCTTACTCCGCTGCCTGCAGACATCACACAACATGCATGACAACCAGGGTTCTGACGGGCTTCCCCGGCCATACACCCATGGCCCCTCCTCCCACTCTCACCTTGCCCCCTTTGGGGCATGGTGCGTGCCCAGAGCCGTAGGACTGGAGCTGTTCCTGTGATCTATGAGCACCAGAATTGCTGGTGTGCCTGGCCTTCTGGTGGGCCATGGCAGGGGGAGGTAGCTTGTGCCCCCGACAAAACACACCAGTATAAAGGCCAGGCACAGACATATCCATCGTGATTCAGAGCTGCTTCTAATTGCTCTGGCAAATCCCAGCAGGGCTAACCCAAGGGACTGGTAAGCCTCCCTCTAGTTCAGTATAAATTCAGATGGCACCCTAATCATCTGTTAAACAATGGGAAAGCCTTGGGCTTACAATCCAGCAGCATTCACTCATGCCTCTATCTCTTGTCCGAGAAGCTACATCACCAATGCTGTGTTCTCGGAGAAGCCCCAGCTGCCGTCGCTTGGGGCAGGCAGATGTCACTCCAGCCACCTTTTGCCTGGAGCGCTAGGTGGAGCTTGTGGGGGGACTGTTCCAGTCTCCTCATTCATAACCCCTTATTCATTGGCCCCCTGGGATGCAGCCTGCCAGGGACACACCAGGCCATGATGGTGCAGCTCAAGTCTCTGCAGGCATGCATCACACGGATGCCTAAGTCTCTAACGTCAGATACCGAGTCACCACTTAGGTAAGAGGAAAGACGTGTATAAAAGTGTCTGTTACTCATCAAGTTGGCCTGGCATCAGATAGACTCTCTGCTCAGCCTGACGGCTCCCCATGGCCAATGGCCAGACAGGCAGAACTTCCTTTCAGGTCTAGGCAGGATCACAGTGTCAGGCATCCCTGAGGGACCTCAAAGGGAAAGAGTCAGCGAGGTGCTTATCTGTGCCAAGGCTTTGTTGTTAGCTGTTCCCACTCGCCCCTCCTGCCCAGGTGTTTGCAGCTGTGAGAAGTGACTGCTGGAAGCACCAGCCTTCTTTGACTTAGTGGTGATGGACCATCCATTGACTGGCTCCTTTTTCAGAACGGTGATGTGGACCAATCAGGGTGCAATCCTCACTCTTTACGAAGAGATGAAGGCAACCAATCAGAATACCAGCTGAGCTTCATTTGTCACCTTTTAACAGTCTAATGAGAAAACATGGTATCACTTTTGTGGCTGTAGCTGCACACGGTTCCTGTTTGGTTTGTTCCCAGACCCCAAGGGTCTTCACATGCTCACGTCTTGGGACATCACGGTTCTGCTAGTCTCCTGAAACCCTCAGTTTGGCATGTGGCCTGTTTCAGTAGAGTGACCTCCTTGGCAAACCGCACAAGGCTTTGTTCCATCTGACACTGCTGCTCCTCTTCTTTGCAAAGTCCATCAGACAGTAGTGAGGCCACTTGAAACCTCTGTTCTCCAGCAGACTTCACTTAGTTCAATGCCAGCAGCATGGGACAGCTGTGTAAATCTCTAACCTCTCTAGTGGTACCTGTTTGTCATCCTTGTTTATTCTTAGCTAACTTATGTATGGGAATCGCTTAGTCCATGTACTTCTAATCAAGCAGGAGCAGGCCTCCATGGCCATCCATCCATCTCCTAGTGACACACTTGGGTTGGGTTTACCTTGAGGAACCTCACATCAAATTGGCTTGTCAACATATACATTAAATGTTTTACCTGGTCTTTGAGGTTACCCAGATGCCTCCGATATCTCTGTTCATTATATCTTACGCATGTTCATTAATCAACATTGCAAATGTAAAATACATAGACACAATCAGGATACCTTGTGCTTACAGTCTCCTAGCAACAGCTGATCCCTGTCACTCCATGGGGATCTGATTCAAGCTCCCATCACCTTTCTATAGTTATGCCAAAACTTTTCCGCCGTTGCCTCTTGTCAGTGAATTGTTTCCTGCCCAAAGGGCTTAGCTGAGCCGGTGCCTTCCTCTCCTGACTCCTGTGTCCTGGCATATATCACCATCTTAGAGCTTCCCGCTAGTCACATTTCCACTCACTGGAAAGGAGCCGTTCCACCTTCACAAAGACACCATTTCTGCGTGGCAGAGACATTGTTTCTCGGGCAGAAAACCTCTCTTGAGAACTCCTCTTGCTGTGCTGGGCTCAGACTGATGACCACCTTTCAAGCAGATAATGTTGTCACAGATCTGTTGGGTGGTCCCTTCCTGGCCAGCCACTAGGACTGTGGTGAGGGAGCTCTGTGCTCTGGATTCCCAGGGGGGTTTCAAGCTTCTGACACCTGAACGGAGTCCAGCCAGTGCCCCACTCTTGGGATCCATAGGCACACTCCCAGAGCGCAGAGCATCTGTCCAGCTACCAGCTCCAAGGGTTGAAACCCGCTGTCACGAACAAGGTCAGCTCCGAGACTGCTGCACTGGGCAGCACAGCATAGGGTGGAGGTGACCAGCCCTCTGTGGAGAAAGAAGTGGTTCAGGACTATTTAGAAAAGCTGGACGAGCACAAGTCCATGGGGCTGGATGCACTGCATCCGAGAGTGCTAAAGGAGTTGGCGGATGTGATTGCAGAGCCATTGGCCATTATCTTTGAAAACTCATGACGATCGCGGGAGGTCTTGGATGACTGGAAAAAGGCTAATGTAGTGCCCATCTTTAAAAAAGGGAAGAAGGAGGATCTGGGAAACTACAGGCCAGTCAGCCTCACCTCAGTCCCTGGAAAAATCATGGAGTAGGTCCTCAAGGAATCAATTCTGAAGCACTTAGAGGAGAGGAAAGCGATCAGGAACAGTCAGCATGGATTCACCAAGGGCAAGCCATGCCTGACTAACCTAATTGCCTTCTATGACGAGATAACTGGCTCTGTGGATGAGGGCAAAGAAATGGACGTGTTATTCCTTGACTTTAGCAAAGCTTTTGATACGGTCTCCCACAGTATTCTTGCCAGCAAGTTAAAGTATGGGCTGGATGAATGGAATATAAGGTGGACAGAAAGCTGGCTAGATCGTCAGGCTCAACGGGTAGTGATCAATGGCTCAGTGTCTAGTTGGCAGCCAGTATCAAGTGGAGTGCCCCAAGGGTTGGTCCTGGGGCCAGTTTTGTTCAATATCTTCATTAATGATCTAGAGGATGGCGTGTTTGCAGATGACACTAAACTGGGAGGAGTGTTAGATACGCTGGAGGGTACGGATAGGATACAGAGGGACCTAGACAAATTAGAGGATTGGGCCAAAAGAAATCTTATGAGGTTCAACAAGGACAAGTGCAGAGTCCTGCACTTAGGATGGAAGAATCCCATGCACTGTTACAGACTAGGGACCGAGTGGCTAGGCAGCAGTTCTGCAGAAAAGGACCTAGGGGTTACAGTGGACGAGAAGCTGGATATGAGTCAACAGTTTCCCCTTGTTGCCAAGAAGGCTAACAGTATTTTGGGCTGTATAAGTAGGGGCATTGCCAGCAGATGGAGGGATGTGATCATTCCCCTCTATTCGACATTGGTGAGGCCTCATCTGGAGTACTGTGTCCAGTTTTGGGCCCCACACTGCAAGAAGGATGTGGAAAAATTGGAAAGAGTCCAGCGGAGGCAACAAAAATGATTAGGGGGCTGGAGCACATGAGTTATGAGGAGAGGCTGAGGGAACTGGGATTGTTTAGTCTGCAGAAGAAAAGAATGAGGGGGGATTTGATAGCCACTTTCAACTACCTGAAAGGGGGTTCCAAAGAGGATGGATCTTCTAGACTGTTCTCAGTGGTAGCAGATGACAGAACAAGGAGTAATGGTCTCAAGTTGCAGTGGGGGAGGTTTAGGTTGGATATCAGGAAAAACTTTTTCACTAGGAGGGTGGTGAAGCCTTGGAATGAGTTACCTAGAGAGGTGGTGGAATGTCCTTCCTTAGAGGTTTTTAAGGTCAGGCTTGACAAAGCCCTGGCTGGGATGATTTAGTTGGGGATTGGTCCTGCTTTGAGCAGGGGGTTGGACTAGATGACCTCCTGAGGTCCCTCCCAACCCTGATATTCTATGATTCTGTGATTCTAAGGCCCTCTGGGTGCAGTGCTGACCCTGACCCCCAGCACTCGAACACCCTCCTCCCCCAGAGGTGTGAAGCTGCTGGTTTCCAGTTTACCTGGCTGGAGCAAGTGGTAGTTATGAAGTAGTCCCTCCCGCACACACACACACACGTTGCCCAGTACTATCTTCATGCTAGTATTTTTCATCATGAAAAGCACAGAGTATAGATCATACAGAATAAAGCATCCTCCACACAGCGTCCCTTACTAGCTCACCCTTCCCTTGGGAGATCACCCGTACTGCGGCAGGCAGGTTGGGTCCTCCACCCCCTGCAATACCTTGCTTTTGCAGCAGCCTCCCTCATCTTAATCTGGTGCAAGATGTCTCTGCCCCCTTCACCATGAGTCCCCCCTCTACAGACTCCTGCTGGGGTCACCTGCTTCTTTGTTCTGCCTTTTGGTATTTTTCCACTGGTTTCAACCCTCCTCCCCTCCCCCCCCAGACAAGGGGAGGAAGTGTCTTCTCCCAGCTGGAGCAACCCATTGTCCTAAAGTGTTTTACTTTGAATAGATGATCATTGAGTGCTGATCACTCCCCATTGTCTCTGGCCTGTCCTGCTAACTGTGGAGCCACAGCCATATAGGCTTTGCATGACACAGTGATTTCCTGTCACAATCTCATAACCTTAGCCACAGTTCAGAGGAGATACAGACAGAACCCCCAGTTTGTCACAACTCACAAGCGCCATTACTAATAATCAAATCATGGCAATAATGTGGGTGTGGTTCTCATCAACCGAGCACCCTGGGACGTGTCGCTCTGGCTGGCTGGTTTGTCTGATGTCTTCAAAGGATTCCCTGACCCAGGCTTTCTCTTTCCCCAGAGCGTCAGTACATCCCAGCGGCCTGCATGTGTCTTTGCCTGGTTTGTGAGTAGTAGGCAGTATTAGGATAGCTGTTGAGTATGCAGACAGTTAGGGATCCATCCCCCATTTATCAATGGTCCTGCTGCCCCTCTAATCTCCGCCTAGGGTTGCCAATTTTGGTTGGATGTATTCCTGGAGGTTTCATCACATGACAATCTTTAATTAAAGATTAATTTTTAATTCCTGGAGACTTCAGGACAACCCTGCAGGGTTGGCAACCATATGGACTGTGGGCATGTGCTTGCTTCTCCCTTCTCTTATCCCCACAAGCCAAAGCTGGCCCAGAGTATTCCTCCCCCAGGACCATTCTCTGTGCCAGGCTCTCCACTCTCTCCCCTCGGGACACTGCCTTGGTCATTTCCTTGCATCCTCTGTCCCAGAGGCCTTGTTGCCTGCTGTGCCCTCAGGGTGACTGCTGAGGGTCCTAATAATTTGTGTTGCCATAGGGCCTAGGCACCCCAGCCAAGGACCAGGACTCCATTGTGCCAGGTGCTGTACAAACACAGGACAAACAGACAGTCCCTGCCTCAGAGAGCCTACAGTCTAAGGCGCTTCT
The DNA here is from genome assembly GCA_003942145.1 of Platysternon megacephalum. Classification (NCBI taxonomy): domain Eukaryota; kingdom Metazoa; phylum Chordata; order Testudines; family Platysternidae; genus Platysternon; species Platysternon megacephalum. Next base: position 361,924 of record QXTE01000341.1, read on the forward strand.
ACAGGCGCTTCTGACAGCAACAGAGAAGCTGTTTCACATCGCTGTAGTGACTCACCCTCTGAGAGGTAGTAGCAAGAGTGACGGAAGAATCCTTCTGCCACACTGGAGGTCTGGTCAGGGTAGCTCTGGAACGCAGGGGTGTACATTCTTCACCCTCTGAGTGATGGAGTTAGGTCAATCTAATTTTTCAAGTGTAGACCAGGGTTAAGACAAGAGACACCTGCCAGACACAGTCAGCCAGATGGGGCCGTGCAAGGAAACAATGAGACCATGTTGGTGAATGTGACTGGCACTGGTCTCAGCAGCTCAACTGCTGGCATGTTATGTGCAGGCATCCCGGCTCAGGAAAGTGAGGAGGGATGTGAAGGCGGCTAACGAGGTGGCTTTGTGGCTGTGTATGGGTAGCTCCTCCCAAGTGCTGCGAGCCATCAGAGAAAGCACCAAAGGGCTTGTTTGAGAATGTAACAAGGAGGATGGAGGTGGCAGCACAGGCCAATCAGAGGCGGAGGCAACATGTCCATAGTGAATGGCGCTAGGGTGGGGTGAGGCCATGGAGGTGAAAACAAGCAGCTTCTGTTTGGCGCAAAGCCAGTGGAGAGAAATTACCCCTGGGCCCTCCCCCTAAGAACATAAGAACATAAGAAAGGCCGTACCGGGTCAGACCAAAGGTCCATCTAGCCCAGTATCTGTCTACTGACAGTGGCCAATGCCAGGTGCCCCAGAGGGAGTGAACCTAACAGGCAATGATCAAGTGATCTCTCTCCTGCCATCCATCTCCATCCTCTGACGAACAGAGGCTAGGGACACCATTCTTACCCATCCTGGCTAATAGCCATTTATGGACTTAGCCACCATGAATTTATCCAGTCCCCTTTTAAACATTGTTATAGTCCTAGCCTTCACAACCTCCTCAGGTAAGGAGTTCCACAAGTTGACTGTGCGCTGCGTGAAGAAGAACTTCCTTTTATTTGTTTTAAACCTGCTGCCTATTAATTTCATTTGGTGACCCCTAGTTCTTGTATTATGGGAATAAGTAAATAACTTTTCCTTATCCACTTTCTCAACATCACTCATGATTTTATATACCTCTATCATGTCCCCCCTTAGTCTTCTCTTTTCCAAGCCGAAGAGTCCCAGCCTCTCTAATCTCTCCTCGTATGGGACCCTCTCTAAACCCCTAATCATTTTAGTTGCCCTTTTCTGAACCTTTTCTAGTGCTAGAATATCCTTTTTGAGGTGAGGAGACCACATCTGTACACAGTATTCGAGATGTGGGCGTACCATGGATTTATATAAGGGCAATAATATATTCTCTGTCTTATTCTCTATCCCCTTTTTAATGATTCCTAACATCCTGTTTGCTTTTTTGACCGCCTCTGCACACTGCGTGGACATCTTTAGAGAACTATCCACAATGACGCCAAGATCTTTTTCCTGACTCGTTGTAGCTAAATTAGCCCCCATCATGTTGTATGTATAGTTGGGGTTATTTTTTCCAATGTGCATTACTTTACATTTATCCACATTAAATTTCATTTGCCATTTTGTTGCCCAATCACTTAGTTTTGTGAGATCTTTTTGAAGTTCTTCACAATCTGCTTTGGTCTTAACTATCTTGAGTAGTTTAGTATCATCTGCAAACTTTGCCACCTCACTGTTTACCCCTTTCTCCAGATCATTTATGAATAAATTGAATAGGATTGGTCCTAGGACTGACCCTTGGGGAACACCACTAGTTACCTCTCTCCATTCTGAGAATTTACCATTAATTCCTACCCTTTGTTCCCTGTCCTTTAACCAGTTCTCAATCCATGAAAGGACCTTCCCTTTTATCCCATGACAGCTTAATTTACGTAGGAGCCTTTGGTGAGGGACCTTGTCAAAGGCTTTCTGGAAATCTAAGTACACTATGTCCACCGGATCCCCCTTGTCCACATGTTTGTTGACCCCTTCAAAGAACTCTAATAGATTAGTAAGACACGATTTCCCTTTACAGAAACCATGTTGACTCTTGCTCAAGAGTTTATGTTTTTCTATGTGTCTGACAATTTTATTCTTTACTATTGTTTCAACTAATTTGCCCGGTACCGACGTTAGACTTACCGGTCTGTAATTGCCGGGATCACCCCTAGAGCCCTTTTTAAATATTGGCGTTACATTAGCTAACTTCCAGTCATTGGGTACCGAAGCCGATTTAAAGGACGGGTTACAAACCTCATTCACCATTGGCTGGACCCCCCATCCCAATCCCAGAACATCCCTGGTGTCACCACAGCAGCTGCTCAAATTGGCAGGGAGTCGGCTGAAATGTGGAGAAGGAGCCATGTGACTTCCCTGCTCTCCCGACAGCAGTGCCCATTCCCAACTCGGGGAACCCTGTAGCTGGCAGCAGCTCTCTCCTGGCACCAGAGGGAATCTCCCTGGCTGCGCTGTCTCAGCGGGGCCTCTCCCAGGTGGCTTCCCAGAGTGTATGCGAGGCCCGGGGTTGGGGCCTGGTTTCCAGCAGGGACTGGGTGCTCACAGGTCATGCAGCTCCGCACTGCTCAGGGCGAGTCTCAGTTGGGGACGGGGGGGTCAGATAATCTGGCCTGCGTTTACCACCTCCACCATGTGCCCGGAGATGGGGAAAGTCATCAATAGACCTAGATTAAAAGAGTGAGCAACAGCATATGCAATGCTGTCCATTCATGAATGCACGGGACCAGGAGTCAGTTAAACAAGTGAGGACATTCAAGCAACAAGGTGCGAGAGGGTATATCTTTTATTGGACCAACTGCAGTTTGTGTCAGTGTGAAAGCTTGTCTCTCTCACCAGCTGCAATTGGTCCAATAAAAGCTACTCCCTCCCCAACCTGGTCTCTCTAAATCCCGGGACAGACACAGCTACAGCGACATGACATTCGAGCAGTTACCTTAGCAGCAGGTAAGGGGGTTCTTGAGGCCTGGACACTAGCAGGTCCAAGCAAAGGACAAGACATCTTTGAAGTTATAGAAATGTAGGGCTGGGCAGGGACCTCAGGTCCAGCCCCCAGCACTGAGGCAGGACCAAGTAAACCCAGACCATCCCTGAAAGGGATTTGTCCAACCTGTTCTTGAAAACCTCTAGTGACAGGGACTCCACAGCCTCCCAGGACACCCGTTCCTGTGCTTACCTATCCTGAGAGTTAGGAAAAACTAATAGAATCATAGAATATCAGGGTTGGAAGGGACCTCAGGAGGTCATCTAGTCCAACCCGCTGCTCAAAGCAGGACCTAATCCCAACTAAATCATCACAGCCAGGGCTTTGTCAAGCCTGACCTTAAAAACCTCTAAGGAAGGAGATTCCACCACCTCCCTAGGTAACCCATTCCAGTGCTTCACCACCCTCCTAGTGAAAAAGTTTTTCCTAATATCCAATCTAAACCTCCCCCACTGCAACTTGAGACCATTACTCCTTGTTCTGTCATCTGGTACCACTGTGAACAGTCTAGATCCATCCTCTTTGGAACCCCCTTTCAGGTAGTTGAAAGCAGCTATCAAATCCCCCCTCATTCTTCTCTTCTGCAGACTAAACAATCCCAGTTCCCTCAGCCTCTCCTCATAACTCATGTGCTCCAGCCCCCTAATCATTTTTGTTGCCCTCCGCTGGACTCTTTCCAATTTTTCCACATCCTTCTTGTAGTGTGGGGCCCAAAACTGGACACAGTACTCCAGGTGAGGCCTCACCAATGTCGAATAGAGGGGAACGATCACGTCCCTCGATCTGCTGGCAATGCCCCTACTTATACAGCCCAAAATGCCGTTAGCCTTCTTGGCAACAAGGGCACACTGTTGACTCATATCCAGCTTCTCGTCCACCGTAACCCCTAGGTCCTTTTCTGCAGAACTGCTGCCTAGCCACTCGGTCCCTAGTCTGTAACAGTGCATGGGATTCTTCCGTCCTAAGTGCAGGACTCTGCACTTGTCCTTGTTGAACCTCATCAGGTTTCTTTTGGCCCAATCCTCTAATTTGTCTAGGTCCCTCTGTATCCTATCCCTACCCTCCAGCGTATCTACCACTCCTCCCAGTTTAGTGTCATCTGCAAATTTGCTGAGAGTGCAGTCCACGCCATCCTCCAGATCATTAATGAAGATATTGAACAAAACCGGCCCCAGGACCGACCCTTGGGGCACTCCACTTGAAACCGGCTGCCAGCTAGACATGGAGCCGTTGATCACTAGACATGGAGCCGTTGATCACTAATGTCTAACTTAAACCTTGCTGCAAATTAAGCCAATTACTCCTTGTCCTATCCTCAGTGGGCATGGAGATCAATTGATCACCGTCCTCTTTAGAACAATCTTAAAATATTTTTACATATTTTATTTCCCCCTTCAGCCTTCTCTTCTCTAGATTATACCTGCCTAGTTCTTTCAGTCTAACCTCATAGGGATGTTTTCAAAACCTCTTATCCCCTGGACTCTCTCAAATTTGTCCACATCTTTCTTAAAGTGCGGTGCCCATAACTGGACACAGTGCTCCCGCTGAGGCCTCACCAGTGCTGACAGTGAGCTCCTGTGTCTTACGTACAACCCTCCTGCTAATATACCCCAGAATGACATCTGCCCTTTCCCCAACAGCATCACACTGCTGACTCATATTCAATCTGTGATCCATTAGAACCCCTATGTCCTTTTCAGCAGTGATACCACCTAAGTTCCCTGTAAGCTGTGCGGCCGCGCAGCAGCCTATTTAGCGCCGTGCAGGCACTCAGGGAACCCGCCCGGGGACCTGCCGCGGAGGGAGCGGCCTGGATCTGCCGCGGATGGGGCGATCTTCTGCCGGCCCCAACTCTGCTGTGGCCCGGCCCTGCCGCGGGCGCAGGGCCATCCCTAGCTATTCTGGGGCCCTACGCAGCCCCCCCGCAGGGTGTGTGTGTGGGGCCCCAGGCCTCCGTGGGGGGGGGGAGAGGGGAGGGCAGCTGGCCACAGGCCTCCGCAGGAGGGGCAGGTCTGGCTTGGGGGGCAGGGGGGAACCATCTGCCAGCACTCACCGGAGGCGCGACTGGGGCCGGGCCACTGCACTTCCTGCCACCGGTGAGTGCAGGCCCAGCCCTGCTGCAGTCCTCAGGGGAGTGGGGGCAGGGCCGGGACAGAGCAGGGGTGGGAAGAGGCGGAGCTGGGGTGGGGAAGGGGCGGGGTGGGGCAGGAAGAGGAGGGGCTGGGGTGGAGCAGGGGCGGGGGCCATGGGGAAGAGGCGGGGCAGGGGCTGGAGCAGCACGCAGCTGCTCAGGGTTCCTGGTGCCCTACGCAACTGCGTACCTTGCTTATGCGTAAGGATGGCCCTGCGCGGGCGGGGCGGCGCAGACCCAGTCACGGCTGGGGCAGCCCGGCTCGGCCTGGCCAGGGCACCCCTCCCCCAGCCCAGACCTGCTGGGGCTGAGGAAGGGGTGCCTATCCTGCAACCCCAGCCCTGGAGCTGCCATGGCGGGGAGAGGCGTCTCTCCCCCCCAGCCCTGGTGCTGCTGCGGGAAGAGAGAGCTGGGGGGAGTCCTCTCTCCCCGCCGTAGCCCTGGAGCACCCTCTGTGACGATGCTGCCTGTGGGAGCCAGCTGAGGTCATTCAATTAGGTTGAACTGCAAACAGAGCGGGGCAGACAAACCCCAAAAGCTGGTGGATATTCCAATACTTAGATTCACCAAGCCAGCAGAAAACCACTTCTATAGTACCTCACTGGTTACTCAGAAGTCCAAACAACGCAGTTCCCTTAAAGTACCCAGCCTCAGGCCTCCGTCCAGACACACATGTGAGATATGATGATGATTACTAAAATCTTATTTCATCATATAAAAGAAAAGGTTCTTCTGATCCCAAAGTACCAGCCACACACCCAGGTCCAATTATAACTTAGATCTTACCCAAAATACACGCTTATAGTCAATTCTTGTTAACTAAACTAACATTTATTAAAAAGAAAAGAGAGAGAGTGTTGGTTTAAGCACCAGATCAAAATTCACTTTTTTAGTGAAGGATGAAGCAAAAAAGACATTACATTCTTCAGTCTTCTCTGTGTCATCTGCTATTTGCTCTCCTTCCCTGTTAAGTAATGACCTACATCAGCATCATGTTATATCCATTAAAGAAATTACTAGAAAACCCAGTCTGGAGAGGGTATGATGCCTTTCTACAATACGAAATCACATAGATACTACTAACGAGGGGTCAGATTCTGATCTCAGTTACATAGTAGTACATGTTTGACTTCACTGAAATTACTCTAGCTTTGTGCGGGTATCATGGAGATTAGAATTTGATCCTCACACTGTACAAAATATTCACAGGGACTCTTGCAGACCTTTTCTTCTGTATCATGGCTGTGCACTCTTTATACTTGGTCTTGGAGTACACAAAATTTGGGCATATATACAAGACTGGCAATTGTTGCAGTGACTTCACCATATGTTGCTTGAAGTTTTCAATGTTTGTATGAATCTGAAATTCTAAGGAAGTGAAAATTACAACCCAGGTGAATTAAACCCTTTGTTTTCAATTCACCCAAACTGGTGGGTTTCATTCAGTCCTACCTACTCCTTTGTGGCCACCATTTGGAAATGTAGGGCTACTTTTGAAGCTTAGGCCCCGTCCAGACTACCCGCCCGGATCGGCGGGTAGCCATCGAAGTATCGGGGATCGATCTATCGCGTCTCGTCTGGACGCGATAGATCGATCCCCGAACGCGCTACTTCGAACTCCGGTACTCCTGCAGGGCGAGCGGAGTACCGGAGTTCGAAGTAGGAGCCGCGAACTTCGATCGCGGCGCCGCGCGGACGCGAGGTAAGTCGCGTTAGTTCGAACTAAGGTACTTCGACTTCAGCTACGCTATTCGCGTAGCTGAAGTCGAAGTACCTTAGTTCGATCCCGCCCCTAGTGTGGACCAGCCCTTAAGGTTTTATTTGACAAAACCAGTGCATAGGCGAGAGTGAGAAGGGTGCTGTCATAGGAGATCTCCCATGACCTGTGATTATGCCCCACTGCTTTAGGGATAGCACCGGTGTGCGCTGCGGTTTGTGACCCACATTGTCTCCTTTGCTAATGAGAACTGGGGATCCCGAGACTTAATCTGATGTTAAAAATGCTCCTAAGTGACTGATCAGTATTAAGGGGTGAGCTTTCACCATTTTTATTATATTTGATTGTTATTACAGCGCCTGAGATCAGGGCCCCTCTCTGCTAAGTGCTGTGCACTGGTGTGTATTTGGTTGTCATGGTAATAGAACCTTGTGTTGCTATGGCAACTGAGTTAGATTATTAGGGGATAGCCCAGCCAGCTTCGGCTGGCTGTTGGTTAGTTCTGAGAGTGGCAATAAATGGCTGCTACAAGGTTTTCAGCAATCTGTGTCTCCAGTGATTTCTTCCTAAAACTGTTGCCCCCAAGGATATAACAACGTGGCGAGGAGGGTGGGATATCTGTGCTGCCCCAACAATAGAAGGAAGTAGAAGTTAAGGTACAAAAAACAAACAAACCTTGTTTGCTGCTGGAAGGGGGTGAGAACTGGCTTGTTTGCACTGACTGTGCAAACTGAAACTAAAAACATGGCTACACTTACAGGGCCACTGGAACCTTTTGAGGAGACTATAGTGCAATGGCATGTATATACTGAGCGTTTTAAGCTTTTTGTTATTGTAAATGACATTGTGGAAGAGAAGAAGGTGCCAATATTCTTAAGTGTTGTAGGGGCTAAGACCTACTTCCTGCTACGCAGCTTACTACACCCTGTTAAGCCAGAGACTAAATCTTACAGTGACATTGTGGAAATCCTGGGGTCCCATTTTTCTCCAAAACCACTGGTAATTGCTGAAAGATATAGGTTCCACAAAAGAGACCAGAAAGAAGACCAGCTGTACAATCTGTAGCAACTTTGAGAAAGCTTGCAGAACACTGTGAGTTTAAGGAGATGTTAAATGATGCCCTTCGTGACAGGTTCGTGTGTGGCCTGCACAGTGAAGCTATATGGAAGCGCCTATTGACAGAGGCTCAGCTTACCTTACAGACGGCCATTGATATTGCTGTCTCCATGGAACTGGCTACAAAGGAGGCACAATCCATCGGTGCATCCCCTAGGGTGCATAAGGTGTCACAAGAACCTACCCACAAAACTGTGGGGAGTCAGGAACGTTACCGCTGTGGTAAGCCGGGTCACCATGCATCAGAATGCTGGTGTAAGGACCTGGTGTGTCGACACTGTGGCAAAAAGGGACACATTGCACGTGCTTGTAAACAAAAGAAAAAGAGGCTTGTGGTCTGGCCAACCAAAAAGGGAAATCTGCATACCCTATAGCAGACCCAGGATGGCCAAGGAGACACCTCCTCACAAGAAGAAGAGCCACTCCACGTTTTGTCTTTGGCAGTGGGCTCACATGAATACTGGGTAACCCCGTTGTTGGACAGCAAACCTATACGCATGGAACTGGACACCGGTGCAGCCGTTTCGCTGGTCTCAGAGACTGTGTATAAAGAAAAGCTACAGCATCTTCCGCTTAAAGCAACAAAAACAGTGCTGAAGACATATATGGGAGAAGCTGTGCCCATGTTGGGCACTACTGATGTTAAGGTGGAGCTCAATGGACAGACTGCTAAATTGCCACTGTTTGTGGTGAGAGGTAATTACCCAGCCTTAATGGGTAGGTCTTGGCTTAGGAAGATCCAGCTGAATTGGGCAGAAGTGCACCGAGTGACTAAAGAAGAAACCGGTCTGACCACTATACTAAGGAGACATGCTGCTGTTTTTGGAGAGGATCTGGGAAGTATGAAGGGAATCACTGTGACATTGAACATTAAACCTGACAGTCAACCAAAATATCTGAAAGCCAGAACTGTGCCATATGCCATCAGGCCGAAGGTTGAAGCGGACCTGGAGCGCCTGGTCACAAATGGAGTCCTAATACCAGTTACCCATAGCCCATGGGCAACTCCTATTGTTCCAATAGTGAAGAAAGATGGCTCCCTCCGGATTTGCGGTGATTTTAAGGTCACTGTCAACCCAGTGTTGTGTGCAGAGCAATACCCGCTTCCCCGCATCGATGACCTCTTCGCAGGCCTGGCTGGGGGACAAAAGTTCAGTAAGATTGATCTGAGTCAAGCGTATTTACAGATGCACGTTGATGAAAAGTCCCAAGAGCTGTTGACTATTGTGACGCATAAGGGGCTTTATCGATACTGTCGCCTACCCTTCGGAATAACATCTGCTCCCGCCCTGTTCCAGAGGGCTATGGACCAGATCTTGTGTGGCTTGCCAGGAGTCCAGTGCTATCTGGATGACATCCTGGTCACTGGAAGGAATGAGGAGGATCACCTAAAGAATTTAGAGGCTACCCTACAAAGACTGGAAGAGTACGGACTGCGAGTCCGCAAAGACAAGTGTGAATTCTTCCAGCCCTCTGTTGAATATTTGGGACACATCATTGATGCTACCGGTCTTCGTAAGGCCCCTGCCAAAGTTAAGGCTATTGTGGAGGCTCCCCCTCCTCGAAATGTTAGCCAGCTTCGCTCGTTTCTAGGACTATTGAACTATTATGGAAAGTTCATCTCACAGTTAGCCACACTGCTAAAACCACTTCACGAACTCCTTGGGCAGAACAAGGCCTGGAAGTGGACTGAAGCCTGTGATGTTGCATTTAACAAAGCTAAGGATGCATTGCTAAATTCTGAAGTTCTGACGCACTTTGATCCATCCTTACCCCTACAGTTGGCCTGTGATGCGTCCCCTTATGGAGTGGGAGCAGTCGTGTCACACATTATGCCTTCGGGAGAAGAGAGACCTATTGCTTTCGCTTCACGCACTCTAAGCAAAGCAGAAACTAACTATGCCCAAATCGAACGTGAGGCATTGGGAATCGTTTTCGGAATTCGGAAGTTTCATCAGTACCTGTTCGGACGGAAGTTTACTCTTCTCACAGACCATCGACCCCTGACTTCAATTTTTGGACCCCACACCGGCATTCCTCCATTAGCTGCTAGTCGTATGCAACGGTGGGCACTGTTGCTTTCCGCGCACACATATGACATCAAATATCGGAAATCCACTCTGCACGGCAATGCGGATGGTCTCTCAAGGCTGCCTTTGCCAGTCAACCGTCGAGATAGTGCCCAGAAGGAAATCTTTTACTTTGAACAGGTAGAGAATACACCCATCACCGCTACTCAGGTAAAGAAGGCAACTCGAGTTGACCCAGTATTGGCCCAAGTTATGGACCTGGTGATGCATGGAATATCTCGACGAACCTCTCTGGTCTCACCCACCCTTGTTCCCTACATGTCCAGGAGAACGGAGTTATCAATCCAATCTGGTTGTTTGTTGTGNTATCGACCCCTGACTTCAATTTTTGGACCCCACACTGGCATTCCTCCATTAGCCGCTAGTCATATGCAACGGTGGGCACTGTTGCTTTCCGCGCACACATATGAAATCAAATATCGGAAATCCACTCTGCACGGCAATGCGGATGGTCTCTCAAGGCTGCCTTTGCCAGTCAACCGTCGAGATAGTGCCCAGAAGGAAATCTTTTACTTTGAACAGGTAGAGAATACACCCATCACCGCTACTCAGGTAAAGAAGGCAACTCGAGTTGACCCAGTATTGTCCAAAGTTATGGACCTGGTGATGCATGGAACATCTCGACGAACCTCTCTGGTCTCACCCGCCCTTGTTCCCTACATGTCCAGGCGTACGGAGTTATCAATCCAATCTGGTTGTTTGTTGTGGGGGAGACGTGTCATTATCCCACCACCACTGAGATCACAGATGTTAGAACAGCTCCATTCCGGTCACTGTGGAATAGTGCGCATGAAGGAAATTGCACGAAGCTATTTTTGGTGGCCTGGATTGGACAGTGCTATTGAGGAGAAGGCAAGAGCTTGTATGTCATGTCAGGGTGTGAGGAATGCACCCCAGTGGGCACCCCTACATCCATGGGACTGGCCTGAAAACCCGTGGCAACGTATTCACGTTGACTTCGCTGGCCCCCTTGAAGGAAGCATGTTCTTGGTGGTGATAGATGCCCATTCTAAATGGCCAGAAGTCTCTATAATGCAGTCCACTACTGCAGAGAGTACTATCCAAAAACTACGAGGACTCTTTAGTCGTTTTGGTCTGCCAGAACAACTTGTGAGTGACAACGGACCGCAGTTCGTCTCTCAGGAGTTTCAAAGGTTTATGAAGGCAAATGGGATACACCACATCACTTCAGCACCATATCATCCATCCACCAATGGATTAGCTGAAAGATTTGTGCAGACAATGAAACAAGCTTTGAAATCGGCAAGGGGACAATTATCCATTCAAAAGCGTCTGGACACCTTCTTACTATCCTACAGAAACACACCTCATGCTACGACCAAGGCATCCCCGGCCTTTCTAATGATGGGACGACAGCTGCGCACTTGCTTTGATCTGCTGAAACCTTCTGAACCCCGACAAATTGTGCAACGTCAGCAGCAAGATCAAGTCATCAGGCATGCACCCAGAGCAAGAGACTGACCCTTTAGCCCAGGACAGCTGGTTTTGGCTCGGAATTATACTTCTGGAGCTAAATGGGTCCCTGCCACTGTCATCGCTCAAACAGGACCTGTTTCCTACACAGTCCGGACTGCAGAGGATCTCACCTGGCGGCGACATGTAGATCAGTTGCTTCCAGGTCATACCAGTCCTCAGGACACATCTTCAGTTGAGTTCCCTGACTTCACCACCTCCGGAGAGACACCGAATCAAGAGTCACCTGATCCTGACTTTTCCCCTCCATTACTGCCAGCGGCAGAGATACCCCTCTGCCCGGCACAAGCTGATACCCCATCCTCACCCATTCGCCCTACGAACCCTGAGCCCATTGTCAGGCCCGCGCCCAAGCCACTTTCGGGTGCAACAACACGAGAAGTCCGCCATAATCCACCTAGAAACAGAAGGCCTCCTCGTCGGCTGGATCTTTAGCTAGGGCGAACCCACAGTTACGGGGCAAAATAATCCCCGGGGTTTAGCCGGTAATGGAGGCAGTCTACCCTCCTTCTCTAGTTTAGTGTTTGTTTTATTTAGGGGACATTCTTATTAAGGGGGGAGGGATATGTTGTGTATTTGGTTGTCGTGGTAATAGAACCTTGTGTTGCTATGGCAATTGAGTTAGATTATTAGGGGATAGCCCAGCCAGCTTTCGCTGGCTGTTGGTTAGTTCTGAGTGTGGCAATAAATGGCTGCTACAAGGTTTACAGTTCTCTGTGTCTCCAGTTATTTCTTCCTAAAACTGTTGCCCCCAAGGATATAACATGCACACCTTGGAAGAGACACTGCCTGCTGCAAAGAGCTTACAGTTGAAACAGGCAAGACAAGGGAACATTTTCACCCCTATTCCCGGAGGGGGAACTGATGTCTGACGAGACAGGGTGAGGCACTCCAATCACACACACAAAGTCTGTGGCAGAGTCAAGCATTTAACGCAAACCTGCTGGGTGCCAGCACTGCCTTAGCCACAGCTTGCCCTTCCACTGAGCTGCTATCCCTGCAAGAGCAACATTTCAAATTTCCCCTTACCGACTGGGTACAGAATGGCTACCAAAGGCTTCGAGGCTGCACAGCGAGGATCATGTTCCACCTTCCAGCTGATGCCCCAAGCCCATGGTGGTGTCAACGTTTAGCATTTGCCCTCTAGCATTTCCCATCACTGCTAGCATGGCGGGGAACCTGTTTTAGCCCAGCTTGGTCTAGCTAGTGGGGAGTTAAAGCACTGGGGCTCTGTCTACACCCACACCCTGCCCTTGCCAGCACCAGTGAGCTGCCCTGGTGTCAACAGTGGGAAATGTTGGGGGAAAGACCAATAGAGAGAGGGCTGCAGGGCAAGTGCAGGAGAAGCAAAGGGACTGGGCCGGCAGCTGACAGTGCTCAAAGAGGGCAATGCCCATGGAGAAGTAGCGACAGGAGAGACACGGCTGGGACCTTGCTTGGGAGATGTGGAGCAGAAGGAGGGAAGATGGAAGAATGTGGCATCAGGGAACGCTGGAGGTGACAGCAAGAGACAGAGGCATGGGGGGTGGAGCCATTCCCACTGGCCACCTGCCACGTTTTTGGCCTGGACACAGTGGAGGCAGCCCCAGCGAACCCCCAAGCCCCCGTTAAAGCTGGCTGTGACTGTAGTCAGCGCAGACCGCAGTGGCACCTGAAATGTGCCAGGTGCTTTCCAAACCCAGAGGAAGCAAACGCAGTCCCAGCCCCAAAGAGCAGCTTTAACGGGGGTTTGGGGGTTCGCTGGATGCAGAACTCCAGGCGTACGGAAAGCTAGCAAGAGCTTCCCCGTGTCCATGTTGTCGTTACCCTAACGAATGGAGTAGCAATGGCATATTGATGGAAACACTTCCACTTCCAGATCTCCAACGTTTAGCGCCACTGCTGTCCTTTACAGGTGAGCGTCTGGTTGTTTATGTTACAAGGCCTGCACCATGCACTGGAGCAGCCTCTGCAGGACTTGACACAACTTTCTGAAGGAGCCTTGAAAATGGAAAACCAGCTGGTGCAAAGGAGAATGTGGTGTGCTGGGAGCAGGGTATTTTCTGCATCTCCAGGGCTGAGGAGTTTGCACAGAAACCGAGTGCACAAAGCCCTCTGGTGCCAGGCCTCTAGAGGGTAGTGTAGGTAACATCCCCCATGGACCTTGACCTGCCTCCTAGGAGGTGCGGTGGGCAGAGCTCCCTTCCTGCAGGCCTGAGGACATTTGCTTTAGCAGGGCTTGCCCCTGCGTACCTCCTAAGGGGCACAGGAGAAGAGCCCCAGAGCTGCAAGCCTGCTAATGACCCAAGGGACAGGAGCTGCACTGTTGTATACCCAGGAGGGGAGCTGAAGTGGGTTCCTCCCCTGCAGCCCTCCTGAAACAAGAAGTGGCCAGTGCAGCTGGACCAGGAACCGTGCAAAGATCAGTGAGTGGTGGGGAACGAAAGCAAGTCCCCAGGAAAAGCCCAAGTCATTTACGGTTTCAGGGAAAAGATAAAGGCAGCAAAAAAGCAGAGGTTAGTGCTAGCCATGGGGCTAAGGGGAATAGGAACAGCTTCTACAAATATATCAAGGGAAAATACTAGAGAGTCACGACAAAGTAGGCCCATTAATAAATGAGGAGGAATATTAAATTAATGATGATCCTCAAATGGCTGAGTTACTGAACTATCTATTTAAATCTGCCTTTACCAAGAAAAACAAGGCAAAGAGGCTTAAACAACTAGGGAGCAATGAAGGGCCTTTGACATAGTTCTAAGGAAAACAAAATTAGGGAAATACTTGGGACAAGTGTGTCACAGAGTCCATGGGCGATGCTCTGGTGATTCCTAGATCCCAAGGCCAGAAGGGACCACTGGGATCATCTAGTCTGACCCGCAGTGTACCACAGGCCAGGGAACTACCCCAGAATCATTCCTAGAGCAGAGCTTTGAGAAAAATTTCCAATGTTGATTGAAAAATTGTCAGTGATGGAGAATCCCCCCCCCGACCCTTGGTAAATTGGTCCAGTGGTTAATTACTGTCACCGTTAAAAATGTACACCTTATTTCAGCCTGAATTAGTTTAGCTTCAGCTTCCAGCCATAGGATGTGTTGGACCTTTCTCTGCTAGACTGAAGAGCCCATTATTCAATATCTGTTCCCCATGCAGGTACTTAAAGAGTGTGATCAAGTCACCCCTGAACCTTCTCTTTGTTAAGCTAAATAGATTGAGCTCTTTGAGTCTATCACTCCAAGGCAGGTTTTCTAATCCTTTAATCGTTCTCATGGCTCTTCTCTGACCCTTCTCCAATCTATCAACATCCTTCCTGAACTGTGACCACCAGAAGGGGTCTGCCCTTCGTCAGGCAGTGGTGTCCCTGTGGGTGTTACTAGCTCCCTCAGACACGTCCCCTGAGCATGGCACTGAGCTGTGGGGGGCAGAGTGCAGGGCAGAGCTGCAGGGGGGGTATGGTGTGCTGGGGGGGGGGTGCTGTGGGCCCTCAGTGCTTAGGTCATGCAGAGGGGAAGGGGGTGCATTGGTGCTGAATGGCTCCCTGGGCTGGATGTAGAAGCGCCAGGCCATCCCTGTGGGAGATGCACTGAAGGCAGGTGGCTGGCAGGGGGCGACGGAGGCTGGGCCTGTCAGGCAGGTGTCTAGGGGCAGGTGGGCTCTCCCTCCCCCTGCACTAGGGGGCTGTCCCTGCCTGCAGGCGCTCCCAGCTTGCACCCATATCTGAACCACTTCCCCCTCCTTCCATGCAACCCTTCAGCCAAGGAAGCTCCAGCTAATTCACTTCCTTAGAATCATAGAAGATTAGGGTTGGAAGAAACCTCAGGAAGTCATCTAGTCCAACCCCCTGCTCAAAGCAGGACCAACCCCAACTAAATCATCCCAGCCAGGGCTTTGTCTCTAAGGACGGAGATTCCACCACCTCCCGAGGTAACCTATTCCAGTGCTTCATCTCCATCCTAGTGAAATAGTGTTTCCTAATATCCAACCTAGTCCTCCCCCACTGCATCTTGAGACCATTGCTTCTTGTTCTGTCATCTGCCACCACTGAGAACAGTCTAGCTCCATCTTCTTTGGAACCTCCCTTCAGGTAGTTGAAGGCTGCTATCAAATCCCCCCTCGCTCTTCTCTTCTGTAGACTAAATAAGCCCATTTCCCTCCGCCTCTCATAAGTCATGTGCCCTAACCCCTAATAATTTTTGTTGCCCTCCGCTGGACTCTCTCCAATTTATCCACATCCTTTCTGTAGTGGGGGGCTCAAAACTGGACGCAATATTCCAGGTGTGGCCTCACCAGTGCCAAATAGAGGGGAATAATCACTTCCCTCGATCTGCTGGCAATGCTCCTACTAATGCAGCCCAATATGCCATTAGCCTTCTTGGCAACAAGGGCACACTGTTGACTCATATCCAGCTTCCCCTCCACTGTAATCCCCAGGTCCTTTTCTGCAGAACTGCCGCTTAGCCAGTCGGTCCCCAGCCTATAGCAGTGCATTGGATTCTTCCGTCCTAAGTGCAGGACTCTGCACTTGTCCTTGTTGAAACTCATCAGATTTCTTTTGGCCCAATCCTCCAATTTGTCTAGGTCACTCTGGACCCTACCCCTGCCCTCCAGCGTATCTACCTCTCCCCCCAGCTTAGTGTCATCCGTGAACTTGCTGAGGGTGCAATCCATCCCATCCTCCAGATCATTAATAAAGATGTTGAACAAAACCGGCCCCAGGACTGACCCTTGGGGCCTCCGCTTGATAACGGCTGCCAACTAGACATGGAGCCATTGATCACTACTCACTGAGCCTGACGATCTAGCCAGCTTTCTATCCACTTTATAGTCCATTCATCCAATCCATACTTTTTTAACTTGCTGGCAAGAATACTGTGGGAGACCATATCAAAAGCTGTGCTTAAGTCAAGGTATATAACATCCACTGCTTTCCCCATATCCACAGAGCCAATTATCTCATCATAGAAGGCAATCAGGTTGGTCAGGCATGACTTGCCCTTGGTGAATCCATGTTGACTGTTCCTGATCACCTTCCTCTCCTCCAAGTGCTTCAAAATGGATTCCTTGAGGACCTGCCCCATGATTTTTCCAGGGACTGAGGTGACGCTGCCTGTACTTCCCCAGATTATACTTCTTCTCTTTTTTAAAGATGTGCACTATATTTGCCTTTTTCCAATCGTCCGGGACCTCCCCCAATCGCCACGAGTTTTCAAAGGTAATGGCCTTTGAATGGCTCTGCAATCACATCAGCCAACTCCCTCAGCACCCTCGGATGCAGTGCATCCAGCCCCATGGACTTGTCTAGCTTTTCTAAATAGTCCTTAACCTGTCCTTTCACCACTGAGGGCTGCTCACCTCCTCCCCTTACTGTGCTGCCCAGTGCAGCAGTCTGGGGGCTGACCTTGTCTGTGAAGACCGAGGCAAAAAAAGCATTGAGTACTTCAGCTTTGTCCACATCCTCTGTCACTAGGTTGCCTCCCCCATTCAGTAAGGGTCCCACACTTTCCCTGACCTTCTTCTTGTTGCTAACATACTGTAGAAACCCTTCTTGTTACCCTTCACATCCCGTGCTAGCTGCAACTCCAATTGTGTTTTGGCCTTCCTGATTACACCCCTGCTTGCTCGAGCAATAATTTTATACTCCTCCCTAGTCATCTGTCCAAGTTTCCACTTCTTGTAAGCTTCCTTTTTGTGTTTAAGCTCACTGGAGATTTCTCTGTTAAGCCAAGCTGGTCGCCTGCCATATTTGCTATTCTTTCTGCACATCGGGATGGTTTGTCCTTCCCTTGGCTTCTCTTCCCCACTCCTTTGGGGTTAGTTGGGGTGCCAGTGCCCGGCTGAGCCCTGTTAGAGGAGTGCTCTAACCATTGGACCACTCCCAGAGCCAGCAGCAGAAGGCCGGAGTCCTGCTCTGCATCATTCTGCTGCTGTCTAGCAAACAGCTTGTAACCGCCTGGTGAGGTATGCATTCAGGTCCCCTCTAGTGTGTGAACCAGAGCAACACCAGCAGCTGCTCTGGGAGCACCAGAGGTGCAGCTGGGCTCTGGGCTTGGAGAGCCAGCAGTTCCACTGTGCTGGTGGCCTCTGTGTGTGTGTGTGTGTGTGTGTGTGTGGGGGGGGGGGGGGGGGGGGGGGGGGGGGGGGGGNGGTGGATTGTTCCTTGTCAATAAACAGCTGTATCTAGGAGCCTGGAGAGTTAGAAAACTGTCTAACCTGCTGGTGATGCTGTAACATACAGCCAAGCCAGAGGTCCCTACGCAGCTCATGGGCACTCATTGCTAGTGTCATGTGCTGGCAGGTTGGAACCGAGAGGCCTGTGAGAGAGCCTGGCCCATTGGGGCTCTGCAGCACGGGCTAGGGCAGGGGCCACGAATGAGCCTGCAACAGAGACACGAGAAAATGGTCAGTCATGCTCAGCACAGCTATGACACCCTGGGTGCAGCAGAGTGTGTCTGGCCTCAGACTGGCACAGAGATCAGCCTGCCCTAGACATGGGCACAAGGCCCTTCTGTACCAACCTCCCACACTGCTGGCCCCAAAGCCCACTCTTCTGGTAGTGAGTGAGGTGTTGGGGGCTCCAGCCCTGAAACTGGGCCCTCCATGCCAGGTGTCCTGGGCCAGGCAGACCCTGCCCTGCTCTGAGCGCGTGGCCAGCCGGGCACTGTGGCGTGGGGTCATTATATATTGAATGGTGGTGGGGAGAGGATGGCCTCGGAAGTGAGGCCCTTGTCAATGTTTTATAGGCCCAGCACTCCCCAGGGAGTGTTTACAGGGCAGTAAATAAAAGCACTCAGCCAAGTGACATTTGTGTTCTGCAAATGCGATTATTATGCATGATTAGCAGCCAAGCACACTGAAAAACCCACGCAAGCAGCGAGCGGGAGCCCCAGCCCTTGCTTGGCCATGAGGAATGGCTCCGCAGGCCCAGGTGATGCCTGCGCTGTGCCCTGGCACCAGCACCTGTCCTGGCTGCACCTCCCAGGGTGCATGAAAGCACAGCACTGGGCTCTCCTGCTGCTGGCAGGGAGCCCCCAGCACTGCCTCCACCCCAGCTGCCAGCTAACCCCTTCTCCAGGTCCCAACCCCAACTGCCCCCTCTGCCTTCCTGGTGCCCCCTCCAACCCTTCTTGGCCCTTCCCTCCTGGCTGTCCTAGCCCCTCTCCTGCGCTGGACCCCGTCCCACTCCCTCCTGCTCTGTGGGACCGGCTGGGACAGATGACGAGTTCAGAATTTATTTTACAGCTGCTGACCCTGCTTTCCAGCGAAATGCATCCAAACCTACTTTTTAGCTTTAATTATTTATCTGTAACCAATTTGGCAGGAAAACCAATTAAACGAGTGGGTGATTAATGACCTGCTGATTTGCACCGGTACCTAATTTCAATGTCTATATAATATACAAGCACATTTCGGAGATGTTTCGCCTGCTTGGCTTGGTCCCATGGCCCCAGAGCTGTGCTGGGTGCTTGAACAGTTCAGAATTCACAGTCCAGGCACTCTGCAAAGCTAGCAGGGCTGGCTGAGTGCGGGGGCTGCCTCCTGCTGGATGTGGGGATGCCTGCGAGGGAGCGGGTGCTGCCATCCAGGCTGGCCATGCCCTGGAGGCCAGCTCACTGGCAGGAGCAGTGCCCTTACCAAGGAAGCCCCTTGCCAGCACTTCTCAGCCAGCGAGGATCTGAGCAAGGGGAAGGAGCAGCCAGGGCAGGGCACAGTGCTGACTGCTGGGCCAGCTGCACAGTGCACACTGGAGCAACTGCTAGCTGGGCTGGAGCCAGACTGGCCACTCACCTCCGCCTCCTCATGCACTGCCCCGAGTCTTCCCAGTGCAGGCGGGGCTGTCATTCAGGACACTGCCCTGGAGGAGCCCTGGCCCCCTGGGTGCAAGGAGACGCAGTTAGAGATGGGAACGGCATGTTAGACAACCTCCCCTCACAATCCTGGGCTCAGCCCTGCCCTGCAGAGACTGGCTGGTCCTGGCAGGCTAGTCTCCATGCAGGGCTCACACTGCCACTGGTTAGGGTTGCCAGGTGGCCGGTTTTCGACCAGAACACCCAGTCGAAAAGTGACCCTGACGGCTCTGGTCAGCACTGCTGACCGGGCCATTAAAGGTCCGGTCAGTCACAGTGGCTGGCTCTGCGTGGCTCCCGGAAGTGGCTGCCATGTCCCTCTGGCTCCTAGGTGCAAGGGCAGCCAGGGGGGCTCTGCACACTGCCCCTGCGTGCAGTGCAGGCACTGTTCTGAGCACCAGCTCTGCATCTCCCATTACCAGCTCCCGTAGCCAATGGGAGCTGCGGGGCGGCGCCTGGCGTGGGGGCAATGCGTGGAGACCCCCCCGGCAGCCTCTGCACCTAGGAGCCAGCAGGACATGTCACCGCTTCTGGGAGCCACCTGAGGTAAGCACCGTCCGGAGCCCGCATCCTGAACCCCCTCCCAAACCCCAACCCACTGACCCATCCGGAGCCCGCTCCTGCATCCCAAACACCTCATTCCCGGCCCCACCCCAGAGCCTGCATCCCCAGCTGGAGCCCTCACCCCCCCCCCCACCCCAACCCCCTACCCCATCCTGGTGAAAATGAGCAAGTGAGCGAGGGTGGGGGAGAGTGAGCAACAGAAGGAGGGGGGGTGGAGTGAGCGGGGGGTGGGGGCTCGGAGAAGGAGCAGAGCAGGGCCTTCTTGGAGGGAGCTGACCAGCAGGTGCCTGGCACAGCTGAGCGCAGACCCAGCAGCAGCTCCCAAGAGGGAACCCGGCAGCACAGCACCTAGCCTGGTGAGACGTGCTTTCCAGAGCATACCAGGTGCTTCCGGCAGATATTGTGAGGACTCCAATGCGGCCATTCCTGCTGCTCACATCCCCTGGGCCTGGTCCAGCTGTTACAATCACTCTGTCCCTGTGGGCTGGCTACGAGATATCTGCAGGCAGCATGGGGCTGGCTGCTTCCCATAGGCACAGTGACAGGCAGCGAGTGCAGGAAAATGGAGCACTAGCCCCACTGCCGCTCACCCCCCTTAGCTCACAGCCCCAAGCACTGCGGCAATGGCTCCCCTTGGTGTGATCTCAGCACAGAGCCTGCCCAGCTGTGAAACAAGCATGACCTGAACATCCTTTGGGGTGGGGTCCCAGCTCTCAGCGCCGGGTCCAGCCCTGTCCCTGACTCCCAGCGCAGGCCCAGTAACTGGGGCCACCAGTGGGGAAGGTTTCATAGACTCATAGACTTTAAGGTCAGAAGGGACCATTATGATCATCTAGTCTGACCCCCTGCATGATGCAGGCCACAAAAGCTGACCCACCCACTCCTGGAATAATTCTCTCCCTTGACTCAACTGTTGAAGTCCCCAAATCATGATTTAAAGACTTCAAGTTGCAGAGAATCCTCCAGCAAGCGACCCCTGCCCCATGCTGCGGAGGAAGGCGAAAAACTTCCAGGGCCTCTGCCAATCTACCCTGGAGGAAAATTCCTTCCCAACCCCAAATATGGCAATCAGCTGAACCCCGAGCATGTGGGCAAGACTCTCCAGCCAGACACTCAGGAAAAAGACTTATAATATCCCATCATTGACCCTTGGTACCAATTACCAGTGATTGCACGTTATTGACCTATTGACTATGATCCCGTTATCCCATCAAACCATTCCCTCCATAAACTTATCAAGCTTAATCTTAAAGCCAGAGAGGTCTTTCTCCCCCACTGTTTCCCTCGGAAGGCTGTTCCAGAACTTTACTCCTCTGATGGTTAGAAACCTTCGTCTAATTTCAAGCCTAAACTTTCCTACGGCCAATTTATATCCATTTGTTCTCGTGTCCATATTAGTACTGAGCTGAAATAATTCCTCTCCCTCCCTGGTATTTATCCCTCTGATATATTTAAAGAGAGCAATCATATCTCCCCTCAGCCTTCTTTTGGTTAAGGTAAACAAACCGAGCTCCTCAAGTCTCCTTTCATACGACAGGCTTTCCATTCCTCGGATCATCCTAGTGGCCCTTCTTTGTACCCGTTCCAGTTTGAATTCATCCTTCTTAAACATGGGAGACCAGAACTGCACACAGTACTCCAAATGAGGTCTCACCAGCGCCTTGTATAACGGGACTAGCACCTCCTTATCTCTACTAGAAATACCTCGCCTAATGCATCCCAAGACCGCATTAGCNGTCATCCCTAAATGCCTGGGTCATCTCTCTCCCAGTTCTATAGAGCCCAGGAGAAGACACAGCACTTGGGCCCCAGGACGGTCTCCTGGAGAAGTTTTTTATGCACTCTCCCCTGTCCCGTGGAGGGAGCCCAGTGCAGGGAAATGAGCTAACTAAACCGCTTCCCTGCAGGTATTTGAGTCACTTCGAATTGCAGGAGGGCTGGGCCACGGGAACCCCAGGAACTCATCTCAGTGTGATGTGTAGGGGAAGCACAAGACACCCTAAGGGCAGGGTTGGGGTTTGGAGGCTCTGAAGGATTTCTCAGCACTGATTTCCCCTGGGAAAGTAATCAGGGCAGAGGGGCCCATTCCAAAGGGCTGGCTGGGATTGGCAGAGGCTGGGGCTCTCTCCTGCCATTCCCATGGCCCCAGCTTCCTGCTAGTATGAGGCACTGAGGGACATACTGGGAGCCCCGCCATGTGGGATGTTCACAGCTGGACTGGGCAGATCCCTGCAGGACATGCTGCCTGGCAGGACATTTCTGTCCTGCTTTGTAGGGTTCCATGATCCCGCTGCACACTGGTGACAAGAGCTGAAAGTTGGTTCAGTGCAAGAAGCACCAGGGCTGCAGGCAGGCTATGTGCTTTCTCCTTGTGTCTGGGAGGCTGGGCCGTATCCCTGGTGGGTAACCATGGGGACAGATGTGGAAGGAGGCACCATGGCCAGTGAGAGGGGCAGTGTTGAGATAGGAATGGTAAATCCATTAATCTTTAGAAATACAATTCACTGTGCAAAACAGAAAGGGAAAAGAGACACCTCATTTATTATCAGGTGCATTGTGAGAGTCAGGCTCTTTAATTATCTCACCAAATTCTACAGCCCATTCATCAAGGTGAACTGCCAAACTGCCGAGATTACCACCCATGTGCCATCTGGGGAGAGCTGCAGAGGAAGCCCGGCTGAGCCAGACCCCTCCCACACTCACTCACAGCAGCACTTCTCACCGGCAGCTAGGCCTGGCTCCAGGGCTGGGGTTCACCTCTGGACAGGGCTGCTCTCCATTCTCCTACAGGACCTCAGCAGCGCCTTGGAAAGGAATTGCCCAGAAGCATCATGTTATTGCATTTGGCCTGCAGAGGGGACCAGCCAGACGTGCAGTATCTCACCCCAGCCTGCTCTGGGACATGTTGCACTGCACGTCTTTCCTGGGGCAGGGACAGAAAACAGCACTGTGCAAACTGGTGTGGCAAGGTCATGTTGCACCTTGTCACCCTGAGGGAGGTGGAGAAATTGCACAATATAACCCCAGTGCAGGAATAGGACATTGCAATGCATTTTGCAATGTGGATGTAGGGCATGCAGCATGGCACCTGTGTGGGCCTAGGACATCACACCATGGGACCCCAGTGTGGACCTGTGACATTTTCATAGGTTCATATTCCAAGGCCAGACCATCTAGTCTGACCTCTAGTCTGACCTCCTGTATAACACAGGCCAGAGAACTTCCCCCAAATAATTCCTATGGCAGATCTCTTAGAAAGACAGCCAATCTGCACTGAAAAATTGTCAGTGATGAAGAATCCACCACAACCGTGGTAAATTGTTCCAATGGCTAATTACCCTCATTGTTAAAAATGTATGCCTTATTTCCAGTCTGAACTGGTCTAGCTTCAAAGTCCAGCCATCGGACTGTGTTAGACCTTTCTCTGCTGGACTGAAGAGCCCATTATTCAATATTTGTTCCCCATGTAGGTATTTACAGATTGTGATCAAGTCCCTCCTTAACCTTCTCTTTGTTAAATTAAACAGATTGAGCTCTTTGAGTCTGTCACTACAATGCAGGTTTTCTAATCCTTTAATCATTCTCGTGGCTCTTCTCTGACCCCTCTCCAATTTATCAACAACTTTCTTAAGAGTGGACACCAGAACTGGACACAGGATTCCAGCAGCGGTCACACCAGTGCCAAATATAGAGGTAAAATAACCTATCTGCTCCTACTCGAGATTAAGCATGGGAAATTCCTGGTGGCACCTGAGTGTGGGCCTGGGGCATTGCTCCATCCCTAGCATGCTGACTGTTTTCACAAATACCCCTATGCTGACAGGAGCACTAATGTTTTCTGGAAAGCTCCGGGTGGGAGGCATACCAAAGATCCTGCCCCAAGGAGCTTACAGGCCAAGTTAAACAGATAGTGCCAGGAAAGCCCTTAGACCCAGGGAGAGGGGCTGAGTGGAGCATGGGGATGAGTGAGATCCCTAGACAAGGCACCCCATGCCAGCAGCCCTGCCCTCCTCACATAGTTAACAAACACCAGCAATGGAGAAAGGGGAGAGTCTTTCCCCTCAGCTGGCAGGAGACCACAGCCACTGATACCCCTATTCCAGCCCTGCTGTGGGGAGGGGGTGTATTCCAGACATGGGCCCTCAAGGAAGAAGGCCCTGCCTCTGACTCGTGGACCAGCAGAGGTGGAAGCACCTTAGACTTCATATGGTCCCAGTTCAGCATGGTGCTGAACTCAGCACACACCTGCCTTTAAGCACATGAGCACATTGACTTCAAAGGGGCTACTCACATGCTGAAGTTTTGGTCCTTGCTTCAGGACCTTGCTGGGCTAGGGCCTAGCCCATGAGCTCTCTTCCTCCATGGTCTGTATTTCAGTAACTGGGTCAGTGGTCATGTATGTGTAATCAGGGTCTGAATGAATTCTCCCCTGACAGCTAGTTGGGGAGGGTGAGAGACTTCAGGAGCAAACTGTATTTACATGAACACACCTACTCTGCCTAGGTATCTAGCAGACAGGAGCTGTGTAGCTCCAAGTGATCAACCTTGGCTGGTGTTGGGTTACAAATCACTTTAGTATGAATGCAGAGGTAGTGAAATGTTGTTATCAATGTTGTTATCTTCATTTATGACTAAAGAGGAACAGAACTGTGCTGAGCCTGTCCTGATTGAGGGGTCACCCTCAGCTGAAAGGAACTCACTAAGCCACGGGCTCAAATGCCAGACCCCTGTGACATTAAGGGGGTGGTGACAGGTATTCTAGTCAGGAAATGTCCCCAGTCTGGTTTAACCTAGTCCTCCCACTGTTCAAAGATAGAGCTAAATAGGCTTCATTAGGACTCTTTTGTTATTTTAAGTACTCAATAAGAGCTGAAATCACTTGAGAAGGGACAGTGTTTCTGCCAAGCCTACTGAGAAAAATCACTAAGAGACTGATCTATAGAGGTCACAGCAGAGAAGCAGGTGGCAGCAGAAGGTGACTGATGGGCAGCTGGCAAAAGTGGCAAGCTGGTGGGAGTGGCCAGCAAAAGTTGTGAGCAGTCAGCAGGCCAGATAGTGAGGAACAGCAGCTGGCAGGGTGGCCAGCCAGAGCAAGTACTCAGATGGCAGAGCAAGCCAGGTGCCTTCTTCCCCAGGTTGGAGGTGAACTCACACAGATGCACCTCTGAACCCTGGGTCCTCACTGACCAAGGACAACCACTGTGAGTGGGGTATGGTGAGGGAGCAGAGAGGGGCACAGTAAAGGAACTTTTGGTTGTAGAACTCAAGTACATGAGGCAGAAGACACTGCCCCACTGACTCTGGGGTGGTGTCCTGCTCACAGCTTTATGATTATGAATCCTGCTTGTGGCATTTTCCCTAATTAATGTCAGGTGACTCCCCTCATTTCATTAAAAGTTTTTTTTCTATGCTCAGACTCTGTGCTTGTGAGTGGGGAAGTATTGCCTCTCAGAGGCGCCATGTGGTGGTGTGTAATTTTCCCAGGTTACTGGGTGGGGGCCTGAGCTGGTTCTGTGTTGTATTGTTGAAAAGGAACCCCTAGATGTTGAACCCAGCCCTGGCTGCTGCCGGCTCCACCTGGCAGAAGGGTTACATACGCTAAATTTGTTAGTCTCTAAGGTGCCACAAGTACTCCTGTTGTTTTTGCTGATACAGACTAACACGGCTGCTACTCTGAAACCTGTCACATTTCTCTGTCCCTTTGGAGACGGATCCCCCTCGGAAGGGTCATTGATTGCTGTGTGTCAGAAATCCAGGCCCACCCTCATAGGAACATTGCCTTCTTCAAGATTCCTTCTTTGCAAGGTCTCCTTTATGGAGAAGTGAAGCTAATTTGTATTTTTCATTTCACTGAGCCTCAAACTGTCTTTACAAAGCTCAGCTGTGCAGAGGACACCTTAGATCACATTACTAGATCAGTCCCCTGGAGACCCACATGCACTGAACACAACAGTGATAAAGGGGCCCTGAGGGAGCCCATATAGGACGTGTCCTCAGGGCTGATGATTACACAACAGCCCCACCCAGAACCTCCCCAGAGGAATGGATAGCACCCCTGGGAGGAGGAAGTCTCTGGCCTGGGCTCTGCAGCAGATCAGACTGGCCTGGAAACTATGAATCTATTAGATTACGTCTATGAAACTGGGTCAGCATCACTTTGGGATCGATGGTTGTAATGATCTACCTCTTGGTGTGCAGCCTACTTTAAATTGTCCTTTTTTGCTTCCCTATCACGTCTGATGTTCACTGCCACCCCCGGACCTCTCTCGGCACCTGCTTCCCACTGGGCACATGTGTTCTGGATTCTCTATCCCATGGGGTAGAAGCACCCACCCCAGCTAGCCCCAGGAAGAGTCTGTGCTCTGGAGGACCAGGGGCAGGGGTAGTTTAGGGGATTTAACATGAACAAGAAGAACAGGTTTAAAACAACAGATGAGTGGTCAAGAGAGAGCTTGTGAGGGAAAGCAGGAGAAGCCAAGCACAAAATGACTCTGTATGTCTGCGGTGCTGTTGGAGCGCGATGGCGATGGTCCCAGGATGTGAGAGAGACAAGCTGGGGGAGGGAATAGCTGCTTTTGGACCAGCTGCTGGTGGGGAGAGAGACAAGCTTTGAGCCACACAGAGCTCTGCTTCAGGTCTACAGCTCTTCTTCTTCGGGGAGAGGGGGGTTAGTGTCTGTGAGTGTGTGTGTGTCTCTGTATGTGCATGTGTGTCTGTTTGGTGTGTGTCTGTGTGTCTATTTAGTGTGTCTCTGTGTGTCTGTATTAGTGTCTGTGTGTCTCGCTGTGAGTGTGTGTGTGTCTCTCTGTGTGTGTCTCTGTCTCTGTGTGTGTGTCTCTAGTGGGACTCGACACGCTGAGAACACAGCCAGATAAGGGCATGACCTCATCGTGGTCCATCCCCCAGCTCCCCCCGCCCCATGTGCTGTGTCTGCAGCCAAGCCATGTGCTCTTCAGGGTAGGACCGCGTGTATTTTGTGAGTCTGTGGCACACTCCGGTCACTGAGAAAATACTAACTAACTAGAAGAGCCCCATTCCTTGTCACCCTCGGGTTGGTTAGCTGTGTCCCCAAGCTGAATGGCACTGTCCATGCCAGGTCCCCTGTATTATCTCTCTGCCCTCATGGGAACTGGCTTTCGCTGTGGTCTGCCATCCAGTTCTCAGTGCACAGGCTATGTTCCAATGCAAGGCAGGGCAGTTGTACGGGGAGTCACAAGCATGGATCAGGGATGAGCACACACCTTGGAACCCCTGAGAGCAGCAGAAGCACTGGGGAGGCTCACACAACAGCTTGGAGAGGAACATGTGGGAGGGTGACTCCTCACCATCCCCAGGGCTTCTTCACCTCCTCACAACCTGATGAGACCTTCAGTTTTATGAGGGGGAAAGACAGGTTACTGACGTGACAGGTGTTCTCTGGATGGCCACACTGACCCCTGTAAGGGTGAGAAATAATCAAAGAGCCTTTCACAGGAGCAAGATAAATTGCAATGGCTGCTAGAGTGCCACTGTCACAGACAGACAGAGATCAGTCGTCCCCGGGGATGAAAGAGTCTCTCAGTAATAAGGAATCAGGCAAGATCTTGGTGCAGTCTCTCTGGTATCTGCCTGTCCCCAAAGGCTTTTGTCACAGCAGCTGGTGGGAAAGTTTCTGAATCCCAACAACCTCTTTCTACTAATATCTTCTGCAAATGGAAAATTGCTCCAGTTAACACCCAGTAGCCCAGCTGCTAGGGGATGAGGCTGCAGCATCTGACCCTTCTCCTGAGATACAAGGTCTGGCCCCAGAGGCAGGACGGATGGAGCGTTTCTGGAAAGGGCAATGAAGATCTGGGCACCCAACTGGCTGGACATGGCCAGGTATCAAGGTCTTGTCCTGA
The DNA here is from genome assembly GCA_003942145.1 of Platysternon megacephalum. Lineage (NCBI taxonomy): Eukaryota > Metazoa > Chordata > Testudines > Platysternidae > Platysternon > Platysternon megacephalum. Next base: position 389,695 of record QXTE01000341.1, read on the forward strand.
CAAATCCCCCATAAGGAAAAGGAAAGGGGAAAAGGTGTCACTTAGGTTTGTCCCTGATTCAGAAGAACCCACACCTGTTGCCTTTGAGCAAAATACCCCAGTGTTATGTCCCGGCTGAGGGTACAATGTCTGCAAACCACCTGCAATCTCTGCAAGCTCCCTCTGGCCAAGGCAGAAGGAACTCCCCCCCACCCCCGTACCTCAGAGCCCGTTAGCACAGCACTTAGTCCCGACTGCTCAGAGCAGCAGCAGCGGGAGGGAGGCAGGTTCTTCACACCAGCCAGCTGTGCCTTCAGTGGACATTCTCCATGCACAGGTGCCACATGTTCCTTCTCAGCACACAGGGGTGCCGAGGCAACAGTGCTGCTGCCCATTCTGTTTGTGAGACTCTGCATCCCGCTGCCCTGGCATCAGAGGGATGAGCTGAGACTGTGCCATGGAAGCTAACCCAGCCTTGCAGACAGGTTCCCATGGGTATGCCAGGCCCTCACCTTGGCAGCCAAAGGAAAAGCAGACCTGACTTCTGACTGCAAACAGTCCTGCTGAAGCTGCTGTGATAGAGCTGCAAAGCCAGCTGGGAACCACAACTCCCATCAGCCCCCTCCCCACTGTACATCCCCTCCCTCCTGGCTAAGCAGGGACTAGCTTTCTCAGAAGCCCCCTCCCCATTGCACTTCCCCTTCCCCTTCTCTTGGGCCGTGGCCATGGCCAACTAAGGGGAAGAAGGTCCTGAACCAGGAAATGACCAGGCTCTGTTTGGGAGCAGGAGCTGCCCACATGGCAGCTGGGAATGGGGAGATACACCAGGACCTGTGGACAGAGCTGTGTGCGGAATGGGCTGTGACTGGGGCAGGTCTCTGTGGGGCTTATGAGGAACAGCTGGGGCTGGGCAGGGAGCCAGGGCAGAGGGCCCCAATGAAAGACACTGAACCTGGCATGGAAACCTGCAAATGCTTATTTGCTTGAATGGAGCCTGGACTGGAGGGGCACCCCAGGCACTAGCGCTGAAGGGCCTTGACTCTGGACTGGAAAGTCCCAGGGACCCAACCAGGAACCGCTGCTACCTGCTGCTCACTTGGAAATGTCACTGTTAAGCCTCTGAACCTTGAGTGTCTGCACCCTGCCTTAGTAAAAACCTTTCCCTGAGCCCTGGGCCTGAGTGGTTAGTGAGACCCACCAGGACTAGTGCCTGCAAGGCTGAGCAGCTGAAGCACCTAAGTGCTTGGCTTTGAGATGCGGCGCATTGGACATGCTATGGGCACCCTAGGGGCTTGGGTACAGAGTAACCCCAATAATTACACTGCCTTCTGAAGGTGTGAGAGCCTCTCTTGAGGCAAACAAGCTAAGGCCCATCTGGAGTCCAGATTGGCTCCTATAAATGTTACCAATGGAGTGGGTGGGAAGCCAGACTTCGCCACGCTCACTCAGTCACAGTGTCGGTAAAAGGGAACACGCTATACCAACAGCACAAGTGTATCGCACAGCGAGGAGAGCGAGAGGAATGCCTAGACAGACTGAATTAACCCTGAGGAGGCTGTGCTCCTGTGAGCCAGCTCACTAGGTGAGGGTGTTCGAAGGTCACCCGTGTGTGTGAACCACGACAAGGAAACACACGCAGTGTTGGAAATGATGGCTGCCTAGGCTGGCCCTGGGATGCTGCCTGTCCACTCAGTATCAATGTGTGCAAGTGCATGGCCCATCTAGGGTTGCCAGATGTCTGGTTTTTGACTGGAACGCCCGGTCGAAAAGGGACCCTAGCGTCTCTGGTCAGCACCACTGACTGAGCCATTAAAAGTGCAGCCAGTGGCACAGCGGGGCTAAGGCAGGCTCCCTGCTTGCTGTGGCCAGCATGTCCAGCTCCTAGGCGCAGGGGCAGCCATGGGGGCTCCACATGCTGCCCCCACCCTGAGTGCTGGCTCTGCAGCTTCCATTGGCTGGGAACCGCGGCCAATGGGAGCTGTGGGGGCAGTACCTGCGGGCAGCACACATAGCCCCCTGGCTCCTCCGGCTGCATGCCAGCTACATGCCGGCTGCTTCCGGGAGCTGCCTGAGGTCAGCACCACCCAGAGCCCACACCCCGGATGCCCTTCTTCGTCCAAACCCCTGCCCCAGCCCTGAGACCCTCCTTCACCCAAACTCCCTCCCGGAGCCCACACTCCCTCCCGGAGCCCACACTCCACACACTCTCCCACCCTCATCCCCAGCCCAGAGCCCCCTCTCCCTCCCACACCCCAATCCCCTGTCCCTGCCCAGAGCCTCCTCCCACACCAAAACTCCCTCCCACCGCCTGCACCCCCCACTCCCTCTGGCATCCCAACCCCCATCCCAGCCCAGTGAAAATGAGCGATTGAGTGAGGGATGGGGAGAGCGAGCAACGGAGGGAGGGGGGATGGAGTGAGTGGGGCCGGGGCCTCGGAGAAGGGGCGGGGGCAGAGGGCAGAGCAAGGGTGTTTGGTTTTGTGCAATTAGAAAGTTGGGAATCCTAGTTGCCCTAATCCTGACAAGTTAAGGGACCCCTTGGAAAAGCTGGTGGCTCTTCCCCGGTGTGTAGAGGCTGGGAAGGGGTGCGGTTGTGACCAATTGGGGAAGGTGTGTACTCCCTGTGAGATTATGAACTCTCTCTCTTTATCAAGCTGCAAACTCCATTTTGAAGGTGCAGACTTTTGCCTTCTCTGATTTCTGTTCTCCTCCATGTTGGGCTGCGATTCCAAAGGCTGGTGACAAAGGGATAACAAAAGATGTCCTTAATGTTAAGTGCTCTCCCATCAAAATGGAATAGCTCTAAACAATAGACTGGCTTCCAACCAGGAGAACTGGTTTGTCAAGGGAGGGCCCTTGCCATGAAATCACCCAGCAGGGATCTAGGGTCAGCTGTTGAAGTTGGCAAGGCTGACAGAGGAGACTGGAGGATTATAAAAGGGAGGAGCTGCTGAGCTATTTGGGGCCTTTGACCTTTTTTATCCAGCTCAAGAGGAGGGAGAAACAAGCCAGCATGTAGCAGCCTACATGGGCCCCAAGGTCTCCCCAGGAAGGGTGAGCTAGGGATGACATTGCGGGTAGGATGTTCATTGTGTTCTATGATCTGTATTCTCTGTGCTTTGTCTGTTAAGTAAAAGAGCAACAATGTGTTAGACTCTGGGCAACTTATCTACCTGACAATTGCTGCGTGTCCCCAGAGAGAGCTCGCCTGTAACCCGTCAGGCTCACAGTGCAGGCGGGGTTCTGGGAGAGAGCGGGTCTAACAGAGTCTGAAGGGTCACCACTGAGCCCAGGAGCTGGGCAGCTGGACAGCAGGTTCCAGCTCTCTAGAGCGGGTGCTAGACAGAGGATCTGCGCCCTGAGAAAGCACCTAGGGACCCCAAGACAGGGCAGTGGCTGGACTCTATTCAGGCCTCAGAGGCTTAAAACACATGCGCATCCAGGGACATGGAGGCTTAGATTCCCTTCCCAGCAGTTGGGTGGGTGGCTGTCAGTCAGCCTGACCGGATCTGTGCCAGTAACATCCTCTGCCCTGACAGAGGCTGGCACCATCCCCTCTCCGGCTCCCACCTTTCCTGGGACTGACTACTTCCATCAGCATGGTCTTGTGGGTGAGGGAGAGGGTGTGGGACTTGGAATGGTCTCTAGGGCCCAGAGATTCAAAGGACCTACGCCATGGCTGAAGCAACTGGGACGAATGGACCCCAGGTTGTGAGGAAAGGCTCAAGGGCAGAAGTCAGGGCTGCTCTCAGGGTCTCTGGTCTCGTGGACCCTCAGAGCTGTTGTCGAGGGAGCAGCAGCAAGGCCTGGGACAGAGGAGTAGGGCTTGGAGCCTATGAAGCAGCATGGTCAGCTGGCTATGTCGCCTCTGCTGAGACGCTGAGCGTGGGGCAGGGAGAGGGCTGATGGAACCCTAACCTGCCTGTGCTCAGAAGGGTGACGCTGTCTGTGACGTCCCAGGCCCACTGCCCGGCTACACCCCAGGGTGACGCTGTCTGTGACGTCCCAGGCCCACTGCCCAGCCTACACCCCATTGTTAGTGTAACCCACACACCTTCTGGGTGTGGTGTTCTGTCCCATCCAGTGGCACCGAGACCACTCAGAGAAAGATAAAATGAGTCTGCTCTACAGCCTTAGCTAACACGCAGTTGGCTTTTAGCTCATGGGTAGAGGCTCATGCTCCAGAGGTCCCAGGTTCAATACCTCCCAACTATGACCAGGGTCTGTTGGCATTACATTAGCACCTTTATGGTTCATAAAGGAAGGAAGGAAGGAAGGAAGGAAGGGTGGGTGGGTGGTTTGTGTTTAGCCTAGGACTAATCAGGCATGTCAAGGCTGTATTTGTGTGAGTTCTTCTTGGATTGGGAGCTCTCTTAGCCCTTAACTGACAGGCTGGGGGTGAATCTTTAACAAATAGATCTTTTCTCTCTACTGTTTCTAAGGTGTTTGAGTTAAATAAGTATTCATAAAACTGAACGAAGTAAAGAGGGTTTTAAACAGACTGACTAAAACTCCCCATCCATCCCGAATGCTCAAGCTCCACTTCCTCGGTCCCTGTGATGTCAGAAACCCACCAGGTCTCCAGACATCCATAGAGTTTTCCACAAAAAACAGAAACAGTTTCTAATGTCTATATAAACGCAGGGAAAAATCACTTTCTGTTTGAATTCCCCTTATAGGTCCTCTTTAAACACCATAAAGCAGCCAAGAAGGGCACGAACCCCATTTGTTTTCCATTAGTGGAGGAGAGTCTTTAACAAATGCCCGTCATGGAAGCATCCATGATAACTGAACAGGAGTCTGGATGGAAGCACACTGAACAAAGGTGTAATTGCTGGAGGCACCTTTGCAAACACATCGCTGACTGAGGAATCCTTAACAAAGGCAGCCTTACAAAAGCCAGTGTCAAACTGGACCAAAAGAGCGAGAGCTGAGCAGCACTTTTAATTCAAAATGACTTTTTGACCAAAATTTTTTTAATCAAAACAGAAATTTCTGCACTAAGGTCCGTTTTCAAGGAAATTTTGCTGGTTCTTTGTCAAAAAACCAAAGCTGAAAATTTTCATCATGTCGCATTTTCAGTAATGCGACCAAAAACCTGAAAAATGTGGGAGAAAATTCTCAACACAAAGCAATTTTTTCCCCATGAAAAACGTCCATGTAAACAAACCCACCCATTTCCTGAGCAGCTCTACTGAAATATTCTACGGTGTATGAAAGTGCCGAATTTCATTGTTCATCCCAGTAATACTGCACAACCAATCTTATTTCTCTTCCCGAGGACAAAACAAGCCTGCTTCAACATTTTCAGTCGCTGCTGCTTGTGACCCATGCGAGTGCAGGCCCAATATAAAGAGAAAGATGGTTTTCGGTTTTACCCTTGCTTAACTGGAAACTGGCTCAAATGGTTTCGCTCATCTTTTCCATAAAATGTCAACTTTGGGCTGAGACCAAGCAGGGGAAATTTCAGCCTAATGGAATTTGTTTGATAAAGTCTGAAATGGGAACAGAATGGAGGCTGTATAGCCTCACTCCCGGAGAAAGCTACAATAAAACACAGGCCAAGATTTTCCATCAAGTTGTGCTTGAATTATGAGGGACAAAAACGTTAGAACAAAATGTGAAAAACCACCACTTCCCCGAAAGGCTCCTAACTCAGAAATGCCTTTTCCAATTACCCTGGAACTCTCCACACACCAAACTGTCCGCTGGGCACAGAGCATGCAGGGAAGTGTTAGATGGATGGAAAAGGAGAAGGAGGAGAGGTCAAGACTAGGCCAACAGGGAAGGTGGCCAACAAGGAGCCAGGCCTAGGAGTAGAGGGTTTGCTGGAGAAGAGCTGACTGCTGGTCCAGGCTTGGATATCGCCATCCTGCTTCCCCCATTGGCCTACAGCAGATGCTTCACCTGATTTGCTGCCCAGCAATGTGATGCTGCCTGTCGGGGAATGACAGCCCCCCACCCCCCACCCCACCCCCCGGACACTTGAGTGATGATCTTGGTACCCAAACTGGGAAAGAGAGCTGGAGGGAATTACAGGGGCTTGCAGGGCTCTTTGTGTTGAAACCACAGATGGGAGCCAGGTTTGTGAACCTAGCTTTGCTGTGCGTTACTCACTGTCTGCAAACACTTTTACGGTGGCTTTGTTTCGCCCTGGTATTCAACAGCCTTAACCATGAGACCATCTTTGCTTTTCCTGCAGTCTCCTGCCTCATTCTCTACACCCCTTCCTCCTACTGCAACAGATAAGGCAGGGGGTCTACAGAGAGCTGCACAACCCTGATTCACTCCTGGAGCAGGGCCATCCTGTGCAATGAAGGAGGCAGGGCTCCTGTGGAAAAATAGTATTTGATCTTGCAATTAAAGACTGTGTCATAATGTAGACACACACATGGCCAAGTTAAGGTTCCACAGGCAACCTTCAGTCTGGTATTTCCTAACTTTTGAGTGCTTGATTTTGCAATCTTACCATTCTGACAACATAGGTGGGTTTATGTATATTTGTTAGGTTTTAAAAAATCCAAACTGACAAAACAGAAATCCCATCATGTGGCACTGTATTGATCCCCACGAGGGACATCAGCAGGCTTGGAACCTTTAGATGCATCACACAGACCTCTGCCCTCAGGCTAATGGAGTGACTGATGGCAGTAGAAGTCTGTTATCTTCTGTGTGGGCCAGCGCTAGAGGGGGATGGGACACACACTTTGCCAGTGGGTTTCAGAGCTATTCGCTGGCACAGAGGAACCGGGAGAGACAGGAAACCTGGGCTCTATTCCACATTCTGAGAGCAACATGCTCTAGAGGTGATGAACTCTCTGCTCCTGCTTCCCTGCCCAAGTCTGACACGTCCTGTCCCAGGTCCCTCCAGCCTGTCCTTGTCCCAGTCTGAGTCCCAGTTTCCCCCTCTCCCATCCCTCCTCAGCTCCACATCCCAGGCCCAGTCTCACACTTGTCTCCACGTCCCCATCCCCCCACTCTCCCTGGCCCTTTGTCCCAGTCTCACCCTATACCAATCTGCCTCCCCTCCCACCCCCCACCCCTCCCCGCTCAGCTGCACTCTCTGGTCAAGCTGCTTCCTCCTTCTCCGCCCAGCTTCACTGCCTGGGCACAGTGGGGCACTGAGGGCCCAGGACAGACAGTCCGCCTGTTCTCAATTCCAGTGCCCCACACCACAGCACCTTTGGAGGACGATAGCAGGGAAAGTCCTGCTCAGCCCCTGCCGCCTGGGCTGGAGCACGCACGTCTTTCTGTGGGGACACACAGGGGCACTGGCAGTCTGAGCTGTGAGGGGCTGGAGCATGCTCAGTGCAGAGGGAATTGGCTGCTGCATTCTAACAAGTCTCTACTGAGCATGTAAAGACAGATTTTCAGAGGCTCTTAACTCGGCCCAATTTGGATAAATTTTCCTGGGGATGGCAAAAGGTTCCTCCCTGACACCAGGGCAACCCTATCCCAACCCTGCTGCTGCCAAGTTACAAGGCCCTGCTCCAACACAAGGAGGCATTACAATGTAAGATTCTTTTCAACATGGGCGAAATCTCATTCTGACAAATGTCTGAAATTTTCCAAAAAGATTCAGTCTGAGGCAAACTGATGTGGAAAAGTTCAGCCCGAATGGTATAAGCAGGACAGGGTTATAAGTAACAGAGAACAAGGTCTCATCATGGGAAATGTCAGGCGGCCTTAACTAGAGGTCGTCATTCCTTTTTGAATCCTGCTAAATTTTTGGCCTCAGTGATGTACTGTGGCAGGGAGTTCCACAGGTTCATTATCTGCTGCATAGCACAGCATTCCCTGCTGTCAGTGTCCATTGGGCTGCCTTTCAGTTTCATTGAGCCTCCACTTGATTTTGTGTTATGCAAAGAGGGAAGAGGGTCCGTGCTTTACCTAGAACTGTACAGGTTTAACCTTGCTTACTGAACCAGCGCTGAACCCAGTTTGTCATTGTCTGCACTTGCTGCTAATGGGTGTTCAGCACCAGCTCAGCCATTCCACTGCCAACCCCCAGCGGCTCATTATTTACCACCAAAAAGGCTGCTGTCTGTAACACACGTGGTGAATCACACACACAGGCTTCCTGTGTCCATCACTTTCATGCATGCTCTCGCACAATCTCCCTGCTGTGATTCACACACACACAGTCTCTGGCTCACAACCTGCCCCCCTGCACACACCTGGTGCAATGCACTCCCCTGCTCCCCACCCCCTCTCTGGCCAGTGTCTGTCAGGCCTCCTCCCCACCCCTGCTCTGATACTTGCTCCTGTCCAGGGGTGTTGAAAGGGAGGCAGAGAGGGCTCCCAGAGCCTGTGACCTGCACTGATGGTGCTGACCTTCGAGCCGTTCCAATTAGCAGCCCTCCGAGCCCTGACTGCCACTCCAGCGCTGGGAACATCACAGCCCTGGCTGGGCCATTTGGAGAAGGTGATGAGGTGATAGCTATGTCTCTAACAAGGCCTCCTCCAGAGATGACAGCCCTTGCCAAGCCTGCGGGGCTCAGTGAGTGAGTGTGGCCAGAGAGCCTTAGCCCTGCCCCCTACCAACAGCTCACAGCACAGCCCCTGCCAGGCACAGCCCCACCTGCACAGCTTACAAACAACTCTGGAAAGACGGGAGCCTGCAGCTGGGCGCTGTGAGTGTGTGTGTTTGGTGGGGGGTCCTGTAGCTGCTCAGTCCTGCCCCCAGCAGAGGGTGCTTTGAGAGTGTGTGTGTTTGGTGTGTGTGTGTGTGGGGGGGGGGGGGGTCCTGTAGCTGCTGAGCCCTGCCTCCCACCCCAGCAGGGGGCACTGTGACAGTGGGGAGCCTGTACCTGCCCCTTCCCTTGCAGCAGCAGTGGCTGTGCAGGAGGGGAGCCCTGTGGGTTTGGAGCTCTGCCCTGTCCTCGCTATTGGAGATATGACTTGCTGCTGCCTAGGATGCCCCCGGCCCTGCCCTTCCTGGTTGGTACCAGCAGCTGGTTTAGCGACCAAGCGATGTTGTGGGGCTTGAGTAACCGATGTGCAGGCTGTGGGTCAGGTCTCTCTCCACATCCTTGGGCCGGAATGCATTAGAGCTGGGCAGCTGAGTAACTAACTGTGCTGGGCTGTATTTGCCCCTGTCACAGCCTGAGGGGCACCCTCCCCCCCAGTTAATATCCTGGCAATTTCAACAAGCCAGAGATGCTGCCAGGGGAGGGGGGGAAAGCTGCAAATTCGGAGCGAGATGGGTTCCCAGCCCCTTAAACGGCTCAGCAGCCTGTGCCCCTGAGAGAAAGCCATTTGCCATTTCCATTGAAACCCTGTGCATGTCAGATGTACAGCTCCTGAGGGTGCAGCAATAGTCTAGCAGAGCCAGTGCACTCCGCGGGCGGAGAGAGTCATGTGAAAAATGCTCTCATTCCCTCTTAAGATGCTTGGAAGCAGCCTGAGGGCTTTAGCACTGTGCCGCTTTGGTTTAAGTTTCTCTAATGAGGTTTGCCTTCTATTACTGTCAGGGAACATTTTTCATTGTTGAAGCCACTGTAAATGCAAAGCCTTAAAAATGAGTTTCCATTTCAGATCTGACAGCTCAGCTGCTAATGTAAAATAGAGAAAAACCACAGATCAGGCTGCCTTTTAGTGCAATTAGCCCTCCAAATGGAGCAATTTACATTGGCACACTTGTGTATCTACCCGCAGAAAAAAACTCATTACTTAAGCTCAGACCTTTATGAACAGGAATGAGAAAAACAGCAAAAACACACAAGGGACCAGGTCTCTGGGATACACATTCCCCTTCCAGTGCTGCTGCTGGTGTGTGTGTGTGTGTGTGTATGTGTGTGTGTGTGTGTGTGACTATGCTTGTGAATGTGTCAGTGAGGGTGCACTGCTTTGTGCACCCTGGCTATGCTGTGCATTTGTCAGTGTATGGGTGAGTGTATGAGTGCATATTTACTGGTGTGTGTGTGTGCTGTGCATTTGTCGAGCAGGAGGGGGTTTACTAATATGCTGTGCGTTTGTCAGCGTGTGTCTACCAATAGGTTGTGCATTTGTTGGGGGAGGGTGTGTATATACCAGTCTGCTGTGCATTTGTGTGTGTGTGTGTGTGGGGGGGGGGTGTTGCTGGTATGTTTGTCGCTTGGTAGCATGGATGTTCCCTGTGTGCCGGTCGTGTGGTGTGTCTGTTTACCGATATGTCGTGCACTGTCAGGGGCTGGGAGTGTGCTGCTCTGTGCATTTGTCAGTGTATCAGTTTAAATGTTCCTAGTGCCAAATGTTCAGCCATTCTTCATCTGCCACAAGTGTTTACAAATTAGAGTAGCTCATCAATTCTTTATTTCCTCCTGCAAGTTGCAGGCAGTCCAAACAGGTCCCTGGAACTCCCAGCCCATTTTCCTATCTGCCACCTGCATGCAGAATTGGGATTGCAGCTGGCTCCATGGGAAACAAGGGGAAATCACAGAATTACATTCCTGGAGGATCTGCTCTCTTGTGTCACCACCTGCCTTTGCAGCCCCCTTTCTTCTGTGCCCGTTCAGTGCCTGCATCTTTAATAGACACCCAAGGCCACGCCACCGTGGCCCCAGCTTCCTGGCTGCATTCAGAATGAGATATGTTTTTCCTGGGCTTCAGAGCTCTAATTCACACACACAGAGCCCTTCTCCCCCTCTCCTGCCCCCTCCTCCAGCCCTCCCGCTAATGAAGTCAGCACAGCTCTGTCCAGGAGGGCTGCACTCCCTTGTCTTCCAGAGATGCTCTGAGAGGACAGACCCTGAAATATAATCCAGTCAAAGAGAATTCTAATGATACCTTGGAGCACTTATTAACACTATTTACAGGGACAAAATCATGCTGCCCTGGGCATGTGAACCAAATAGGGAATGGACAGAGAAGCGTGTCACTGGAGCGGGCACAGGGGATTGGGATGCTTTGTTACAGGAAAAGATGCAGACAGGGCTAGGTGGATTTGAAGTCAGTTCAGTCAGACCCTGCAGAGTGGTTTTAAGCTGGTCAGCATCTCCGATTCCAGCCCCCGATACAGTCCCCCCAACCCCACCTCAGACTTGAACCCCCCCATGCCCTGCCAGCCCTCCTCTCCTCCCTTGGCAGGCTATGCATGGTGCTTGCCTGGGAGATGTGGGGGGCCCTGGGGAGAAGCTGTGGTTCTGTCACCCTGCTCTCCTTGCAGGCGGCTGGCTGCCTGGGGAATACAAGCACCCCAGGGAAATCAGCAGCATCCCAGGTTTGCTGTGACAACGGAAAGGCCTGGTCAGCCAGCAGCTGGTCAGGGGTCACAGCAGAAGGCTGTGGAGAGGGAGCTCCAAGGACAGCCCCTTGCTGAACCAATGCGAGTCCCCTCCTGAGTGCCACCGACCCAGGCCATGGGAAACACAACAGCATCAGGCTAGCAAGAACCAGGAGGGCTGTGGGCATGCCTGCAATCCAGATCAACCCTAATCATAGCTGGAGAGCAGGGGACCTCAGCAATGGCATGCGCTGGGGACACAGGGAGGAGGAGATGGAGGCAGAGGGAGGGGGAGATGCTGCTATGACGAGTAAGTCCAGGAGAACAGAGAGAGGTATGTGATGGGAGCTGGGACCCTAGACACTGAGAGCCAGGAGACACAGATTGGGATTTACACAGCCCAGGAGGCGATGGACAGTCACTGGCATTGCTGAGCTGAGTCCAAGCATCTGTGGGTGCCTGGCTGGTTGGTGGCACTGCCGATTGCTCAGAGACATGTGCCTCCCCATGGGCCTCCAAGCAGCAGGGCAGCAGAGCCATCCATGAGGGGGATGAAATAACTGTGGATCCCAGCCCAGGGCAGATACAGCTGGCTGCCATGGGATCTCCAGAAACCAGGCAGAGGCAGAACAACCCCGAGCACAGGCAGCTTCACCCGTGAGGAGCACCCTAAGGGGCTGATAGAGAAGTGTGAGAGCGAAGGGCAAGGAGCCGCTGTAGAAGGTCATGCCACCACTCCCTGAGGAAGGCCAAGGCAGTGGAGCAAGCTGGGCAGAATCCCATGAACACCAAGGGATCCTGAGAATGGCCCTGCCTGGCCCAGGCTCGCACAAGATGGTGCCCTTGAGCACAATGTTACCCAGCAGCGATATTCACAGCCTGGTGACCGCATCAACAGCTGACTCAGTTCCAGGTGCACTGTGGGGCCAGCTGCAATGAAACAGCCCCAGGACCAGTGTGCAATGCCAGGCCAGGCTGTGTGATCAAAGTGGCTTAGGCCAAGGGAGACAGGCAAGTGAAAATACAGAGCCAGCAAAGCTAGACCATGCCGCCTGGAATGAGTCGCCCTCTCAACAGGGAGAGCCCCTCCCCCCACCCCGGATCTGATCAAAGCCCAGCAACACAATGTCCAGCCAGGCAAGAACATGCCTCAGGACCAGGCACCCCATGAAGACAGCAGGGGTTCCTCCAAGACGAAGGGTCCCTGGAGAAGTCAGATCCATCAGCCAGCTACAGTCCAGCAGGCAGCTCCCCACACCACCCAGCACTGCACTGCACAGCAGGGAGGTGCCCAGTGAGGGAGGGGCTGGATAGCAGCCTGCCAGGGATTTGTCCCAGGCCCTTGGGAACTGCTATACAGCACATTCCAGCAGGAGATCTGAAAGCGCTTTACTAACTACCATTATTCTTATGAGTAGCATTACCATAGCACCTAGGTTCCCAAGTCATGGCCCAGGACCCCACTGCGCCAGGCGCTGTACAAACACAGAACAAAAATGGTCCCTGACAATCTAAGTATCAGACAATCTAAGTATCAGAGAGCTGACAATCTAAGTATCAGACAAGAGGATGCAGAGAGACAGATGAGGGGGGGAGGTCTGTGACAAAGTGGGAATGTGCTATAATATTTTCAAGATGATTATGTGTGCCTCAGTTTCCCCCTATATTTTGCATGGCTACCCAGTGGGCAGAAAAGGATATTTGCTCTCAGGGCAGGCTAAGAGTAATAGGGGTGTGCATCAACGCCCTGTCTGGGTGGAATGAATAGAGTGGTTACGTAACTGGCTGAAACTGACCCAGCTCCGGGTCCAGAGAGACAATGCACACTCCAATGACTCCTGGACTGACACTCCCAGCAGGGAAGCTGAGCAGAGACCCCAACCCGGTGTGAGGTGGGGGATAAGTTGACTGTTTCTGGAAGAAACTTGAGGCTCTCTCACCTGGGATCCAAGGAGCAAAGTCAGAGAGAGCCTGAAAATGAGGTTCTCTACAGCTTGGCTGGGCTCTGGGCTGACCGGAATGGACGAGGCTTTAACTGCGCTACCCTAAGGACTCCCTGGGCTGTATGCCAGCTGACTACTAAACCGGACTTCTGAAAACATTGCCCAAGTGTCACTGCAAATACTTGGTGAGGTGCATTGATCCAAGGGTGTTTCACAGTTGGTCTCACTGAACAGAGGGAGTGAAGAAGGGGGGATGAAGCCCCAGAGGTTCAGTCTCAGGAGGCAGTGAGGTCATGTGGCTGACCCTGGGGGGAGAGGGAGGCCCCTTGGGGGTCTGGCACATCGAAGGGGTTCCTCCAAGTGCTTGTGCCAAAGTTGGGGGCTTAGCCCCAATCATGACAGGAGCACAAGGAGAGAACAAGACAGTTCTGGTCAGCATGACATGTAGGGGCTCAGCACACCAGCAGCCAAATGTTGTAGCATCACAGCCAAGGAGAGTTCTGAGAGGGATGTGGAGGTAGTTTTGTGGCTGTTCGCAGTGGGCCCCTCCCAGGCTGAGGGACAGCAGGGGAGGAAGCCCAAAGAGGCTTCTCTGTAATTGTAACAAGTGTGTGATGCAGGCTGGCATGGTGGGCTGATCGGAGGGGGGCACCGACAGCTCACTAGTGAATGGGAGACGGAGGGTGGGGATTGACCGTGAGGAGAACACAAGCAGTTCGTGTATGATGCTGTAGAGCAGGAGGAGGCAGGGAAGGGTTCCACAGAGAGGGGTGACATGGTCAAAGCGACAGGCTAGGGAAAGGACCTTGGCAGCAGCGTTCGGCACAGCTCTGAGTCAGCATTGCCGGGGGGTGTAGTGAGGAAGGAGTTGGGAGTTCGGGGGTGGGAGGGAGGCTGGGGAAGGAGTTTGAGGGCAGAGGTGGGGCAGGGAGGGTGCAGCACAAGGCCGGGGGAAGGACTGCATTTGCAAATCTGCACAGGATTGCGTTTGTCAAGGCCAGAGAGAAGGCTGTTGCACTAATTGAGACGTGAGATGATGAGCACCTGGATGGCAGTTTTAGAAGTGTGGATGGCTAGGAAAGGCTGTATTTTAAAGGTGTGATGCAGACAGAATCTGCAAGACTTAGGCATAGCCCGATGTGAGAACTGCTGTATTAATTTCGATGGAATATTTGGGCCCAAAGAGTCAGAGTTGTTTACGTGACCCAGTCACTGTCCAGCACTAAACAGGGTTAAACAAGGGTCGGGGTTGGCTACCCAGAGACCCCAGCCTGCTTCGTACCGTGGCAACACCCCATTAAACAGCCTGTTATTGAAGATACAGCAAAGGAGGAAAAACAGTTCAAGCATTTGAAATGTGAAATATTAAGTCAGGCTGTCAGTGTAACCACATCCCTGGGTCCCTTCCCCTTAGCTGGAGAGTCTTTAGAAGGAAAAGCCCCTTGTTGGAGTCTCTTAGATGGTATCAGAGATGGTAATAACTGGCCTTTGGGAGAGAAGAGACGTTAGCTGGGCTGGGCTGGGCTGGAGCTGTTGTTGTCGCTAATGTTAAAGCCTGATCCTGTTTTCTAGACAACAAAACAAGCCAAACACACACCGAAGGGGAGAAAATGCAGCTTCTGGCTCTGGTGTTGACTTTCACTCCCAACCTTGTGGCTGGCCACTCCGAGGCCTGGCAAACCTGTACTAATGTTGGGCTGTCTAAGACAGGGTTTCTCAACCCAGGGGTCATGTCAAAGGTGGTGGAGCTGGCTGGGCCCAGCTTCCCACCTTGCGACCTGTTGCACGGGGTTACAGCGCTGCTCAGATCTGGCCCAGCTGCCCATCTCTCATGATGATGGGGGAGCTGGAGAGGCCAAATTTGAGTGAGCTCATGTGCCAGGTTCAGTGCCACTAACACAAATTTGGTATGGCCAGCACCCCATTAGGGGGCCAGGACAAAACTGAAGTAGCAACGCGCGGAGCAGGGAACGGAGCCCATGCAGCCCAGTGGAATGGGAGCCGTGAGGGAGCGGTTGGTGTCATGTTCTCCAGCAAATACCAGCCCCCAAATGTACCCCCCAACCCACAGCCAGACAAAGCTCTGTCTTCCAGACCCTGCCCTTCCCCCCAGCCTGGGCCCTCAATGTACCCATCCCCTACAGTCAGGTGACTTGCCCTCTATCATACCACACATCCTGGTCTCCAACCCCCTCAATCTTCTCCCACTGCACCCCCAGCCCCTTCCCCCTCAGCTCATTCCCCCAGCCTCCCCACTGTACTCCCAGAAGCTCAAATCCCCCCACCCTTTTACTCTCTACCCCCCAGAGGCTGTGGAGAGCCCTGTGTGTTTTTTGGGGAGCTATTGGCTCACTGTCCCTCCCTCTGGCTCGTCTAACCCCATATCTTTCCCCCAGCCTCGCACTGCACACCCCCACACCTCTGCCCCCAGATTCCTTCCCCAGCCCACCCCAGAACCCGCATCTCCTTCCTCACTACACCCCTGGCTTCTTCAATCTCCTCACTTCACCTCCAGACCCCCAAATCCTGCTCTTACCCTCTGCCCCCCATGGGGCACATGGAGGGAGCTGTGTACTTTCTGGGGGGTATCTCGACTTGCTGCCCCTCCCTCCAATAGCTGGCGGGGGTGGTTCCCCAAATGTTTACATCTGGCTGGAGCCTCTGGAATCTTAGCTCCGACGTGCTCCTGCCTCAGATGGGCCCCTTTGGTGGTGGGGGTATCAGGTCTGGAGCATCTCAGGGGATCTCTGGGTGGCAACAGGCTATCAAGATAGATGGGTCCTGAGTCCAAGGAGGCTGGGAACCACTATGTGAGGGCATCACTTTTAGCTGCTGCTTTCTGGTGACAGGCTCACAGCTAAGCCAGACTGGTATGGGCCAGAAAGAAAAGGCAGAATGAGCAGAGAGAGAAGTAAGGTTGGGAAGGAAAAGGACACATGGTGGTGGGGCCACGACGACAAGGGCTCACATCCTGGAGGATGGTTGGGGTTTCACTGGAGCGGCTGGCAGTGGCCATGTCACCTGGGCCCCTTTCTCTGGCCCGGTCTGGTCTGAGCATCTCAGGACCAAACACTGAAGGCCCAACAGTGTCACGTTGGATTCCGGGGCCCTAGGAGACTGCGAGGCATGGTGGTGAACCTCACTCCTTCCTGGTCTGTCTTCCAGTCAGCCAGCAGTCCCCTTTGCCTCCCAAAGTCTCTTGTTGAGGCCCCTCAAGAGGAGGGGTGGGAGGAATAGCCCAGGCCCTCAGTATGTTGCTCACCAATTAGGCCTAATTGCCAACACACCAATTTTGGTCCATTGATTTCCGGTCCCATGCTTCTCTTGTTCACCAGCCCTGGGCCTCACACAGAACTTGCGTGATATCAGGAGACCGTTTTGTTTTCAGTCTGTCTTGCTTTTGCACCTTTTCCCATCGACATTTGTTGTTGTAGGTTGTTGTGACATTTCATAAACCTGTAGCCACTTCCCACAGTTGGGCTCACCCGGGGGATCGGCCCCAGCTCTCACGGCAGGACCCAGGGAGAGGGCTGAGCTGAAGACAGCACCCAGGTTATGGGCCCGGGTGGCAGGCAGGAAGGTGGTGTTGTCCCCAGTGACTGAGAAGGGGAGCATGTCACTACCCTCATTTGGCAGATGGGGACACCCCGAGGCCCAGCGAAGGAGAGACCTGCCCCCGTCGCCCCGCAGGGCGGTGGCAGAGCCAGGAATATAAACCAGGCCCCAGGTCCCAATCCAGGGCTCTGTGCATAGCCCCATCCCACTGAGGATCTCAGAGCGCGTCACAGACAGCTGTGACTGCAGCCCCTCCAGGGAGGAGAGTGAGTGAGTGCCATGAATCATCCCCACTGGCTTCAGCTCACTCCTGCACTGAGTCTGAGCGCTGCACCTGGCACTGAACCTCAGATGTGCAGGGTCTGCACAGGCACTAACAAAACAAGGCCCCTTCTCTGGAAAGCTCAGTCTTATAGCAGCTCAGTGGGATGGAGAGGGCACTGTAGTCCCCGGTAAAGAGGGGGAAACTGAGGCACAGGGAAGCGAAAGGGACTTGCCCCAGATCACACAGTGAGACAGCAGCAAAGGCATGAGAGACACCCATCGAGACACTGACCCCCAGAGAGAGCCACGCACACATACACACGCACCCATCGAGTGCCACATGCTCACACCCCCACAGAGTCACGCATAGATTCCTGCAACCCCACTAGAGTTGCCAACTTTTTAATCGCACAAAACCGAACACCCCTTCCCTGCCCCTGCCCTGAGGCCCCACCCCTGCCCTGCCCCGCCCGGCCCCTTCTCTAAGGCCCTGCCCCCACTCCCTCCATCCCCCCTCCCTCCGTTGCTCGCTCTGCCCCACCCTCACTCACTTTCATCGGGCTGGGGCAGAGGGGTGCAGGCTCCGGGAGGGAGTTTGAGTGGGGAGGGGACTCTGGCCTGGGGCAGGGGGTTGGGGTGCGGGAGGAGGTTCAGGGTGCGGGGTTCCGGCGGCGCTTACCACAGCTGCCCGGAAGTGGCCGCCAGGTCCCTGCAGCCCCTAGGCAAATGGACGGCCAGGGAGGCTCCACGCACTGCCCTCGCACCCGCAGGCACCATCCCTGCAGCTCCCATTGGTCACGGTTCCCAGCCAATGTGAGCTGTGGAGCCGGCACTGGGGCAGGGTCAGCGAGTGGAGCCTCCTTGGCAACCCATGGGTCTAGGGGCTGCAGGGACCTGGCGGCCACTTCCGGGAAGCCACACGGAGCTACACAGGGAGCCTGCCTTAGACCTGGGCCCCTGCTGTGCCCCCAACCAGACTTTTAATGGCCCGGTTGGCCATGCTGACCAGAGCCGCCAGAGTCCCTTTTTGACTGGGCATTTCAGTCGAAAACCGGATGTGGTGGGGGTAGGTGAGGGGCGCAGGGCCTGTGGCAGTCTGTGGAGGCAGAGCTGGGCAGGGTAGTGGGGTGGGCGTTATTAATTATTAACCATTCTCTCTCTCTCTTTCTCTAACTGGCAATGCTCTCTCTCTCTTCTCCCCCTCCCCCCCACCCTCCCCACCCCCGGCAGGAGGAGAGTGGGGGTGGGGAGGCTAGGTTAACCTGATGGGCCTTTTCCCATCCACCATTGCTATGAATCCCTGGGAGAGCGAGAGGAGCAGCACAAGCCTAGTGAGGACAGCAGGGTCTGGAGAAGGGAGCAGAGACAAGGCAGGGGTGCGACCCAGGAGAGGGCTGGGAGGTGCTGCGGGGGCACGGAGGCAGGGTGGGGCAGCTTGCGGAGCCTGCTGTGACTGGCTCTGTCCTGTTCCCCAGCATGACACGTACTGTACGAAGTCAGGGCTAAAACCAAATCCGTGTAAAACTCAAAGAGTGGCTGCATTTTTCATGAGCCTGATTTCTCCAAACAAAACAAGCTTTTTGCGAGCAGGCGGGTTCCCGGGCCGCGCTTGCCGCTGCCGGTTACGGTCACTAAGCAAGCGAGAGAGGAGCCGATTTGACAGGCCATCATGTTCGTGTGATCCAGTGACAGGATCTCCTCACTCCCTGCGCCTGGCGCCAGCTTTTAACACCCCGCAGCCTGGGGAGCAGAGCTGCTTCTCGCTCTCTGGGGGATGCAGCAGGGCCACTGATACCTACACGCTTGTAAACAGCCAGAGACATGCTCGGCTCATCTCTCCTTAGCCACCCGGCAGCCGGGCCACACGAGGTATGTTCACACCACCGGCTTTAAAAGGACTTGGCTCCCTGCGCAGGCCTCGCCTCGCACTCTCCCCACGGGGACCCCACCACTGCTCCTGCAGCCAGAGCCAGCTCTACTGCACAGGCCTGTAACATCCAGCATCTGCAGCCTGCTAGGAGCCCACATGGGCCAGGCCTTTGTGACTGCACGTACAGCTGGGGGGCAGGCCAGCCGGGGCTAGAGGAGGGCATGCAGCATTGAGAGGTGGAATGTCTCAGGCAAGGTGTCTGTGCCTCAGTTTCCTCATCTGTAAAATGGAGCAGAGCCCTGCCTCTGTCTACAGGGGGCTGTGGGGATTAATTAGCTCCCATTTATAAAGTGCTAAGTGTCCTCATTATAAAATCAAGAGGGGGAAGTGCTCTTTAAAATGTTCCATTTGATTAAAATCCCAAATAAACGGAACATGGTTGGTCTAATCCCATCAGTCAAAAGTGCTGCTGCGTCTCCGTGCACAGGGAGCAGGGCCGACGCCCTCCTTCCCGCTGCTCTCTTTGTCACGAACGGAATTGTGATTCAATTACTAACCCAATAATTATTGTTTTAAAGTCTCTGGATTTTATGCGTGCCTGTAATATTTAATTTTTTACCCTAATTAATTAAAAGACTGCAATTATCTCTCAAATAACGTTGGCATAAACATGGTGTTAAATAAGCATGTGAGCAGCTTTCCTATCAGGCAATGAGTGTGGTGGGGGGCTGCCCGGGCCCAGCTTCACGGCAGATGGCGGGGGGAGGCTTCGGCACCGAGCACAAATCCTCATTTTGATACAGAGCTGAAAAGTCTTAATTGAACATGACCTAGTGACACTCCCCAGCGTCTCTCTAGCTGGTGGAGCTGCCTCCCGCCGCAGGCCTGGTGCTTGCTGGAAAAGCTGCTGTGGGCTTGTCACGGGAGAACTCTGGGTCAGGGCCACCCAGAGGATTCAGGGGGCCTGGGGCAAAGCGGGGGAGCTACGGCGCTTGTACTCACCCGGCAGCGGTCCGGGTCTTCGGCGGCGGGGGGCCCGTCAGTCGCTCCGGGTCTTCAGCAGCACTGAAGGGCCCCCCGCCACCGAAATGCCGCCAAAGACCCAGAGCGACTGAAGGGCCCCCCGCTGCCGAAATGCCGCCGAAAACCCAGAGCGACTGAAGGGCCCCCCGCTGCCGAAATGCTGCTGAAGACCCGGACCCCCGCTGGACCAGGGCTCACGGGGCATTTCGGCAGTGGGGGGCCCTTCAGTCGCTCCGGGTCTTCGGCAGCACTGAAGGACCCGCTGCCACCGAAATGCCACCGAAGACCCGGACCGCCGCCGAGCCAGGGCTCGCGGGGCCCATTGCCCCACTTGCCCCCCCCCCCCCCGGGCGGCCCTGCTCTGGGTGGGGGGCACAGCTGTTGCTGAGATCCAGGGTGGCCAGTATGGTCCAAACGTCCGGTCAGAGAGGAGTAGACATAGGGCCAGCAGGCCACACAGAGAGGGCAGCTCCAGTCTCAGAGAGACTGGACTCAGGCCTGCCAGCAGTGGGGACATGCACCTTGCAGCTGAGATATTGCCCTGCTGTGCTGGACCCTGGGAGCAGACACTTAGAACTTCCTTGCTTCCTTCCCCTGCCCCACAGCAGCAAATCCACCCTCACCCCACTGTCACTGAGTCCCTGCATCCCCCACCATCACCAACTCCACGCCATCCCCCATACTCCTCTTCCCCACTGTCACTGAGTCCCCACATCCCTCCATACTCACCAAATCTCCCCCTGCCTGCCACTTCACTGAATCCCTGTCCCCAAATCCCCCTCTGGCCCTCACAAAGCCACTTGAGTGTGGGGGCCAGAACCTCCATGGGAGCCAAGGGAGCTGCTGGCACGCCCTGCACTAGAGAGAGGGGCAGCCATGAACCTCCCCGTAATCACTCTAAATGCAAACTGAGCCCTGGGGCCAGCTCCCCTCTCCCCCCACCTTGTGGCATAGCAATAAAATCAAACCCTGGTGCTGTTGTGTTAGGGTTTCCAACTTTCTAATCACACAAAACTGAATACCCTTGCCCTGCCACCTGCCCCGCCCCTTCTCTGAGGCCCCATCGCCCACTCAGTTCATCCCCCCTCCCTCTGTCACTTGCTTTCCCCCACCCTCACTCACCCATTTTCACTGGGCTGGGGCAGGTGGTTGGGGTGTGGGAGAGGGTATGGACTCTGGGCTGGGGGTGCGGGTTCCGGGGTGGGGCCATAAATGAGGGGTTCAGGATGCAGGAGGGGGGTCCGGGCTGGGGCAGGGAGCGGTGGTGCGGGGGTTTGTGAGGGAGGGATGAGGGGCTTGGGGTGAGAAGGGGGCTCTGGGCTGGGGATGGGGATGAGGGGTTTGGGGTGCAGGAGGAGGCTCCAGTCTGGCCCCACCCCAGATCCCGCACCCCCCACCCAGAGTCTGTACCCCTTCCCACACTCCAACCTGGAGCCCTCTCCCACACTCCGAACCCCCTCATCCCCGGCCCCACCCCAGAGCCCATACTCCCAGCCGGAGCCCTCACCCCCTCCCGCACCCCAACCCCCTGCCCCAGTTTGGCAAAAATGAGCGAGTGAGTGAGGGTGCGGGAGAACGAATGACAGAGGGATGGGGGATGGAGTGATTGGGCAGCGGGGCCTTGGAGACGGGGCAGGGCCTTGGGGAAGAGGTGGCGCAGGGGGCAGGGCTAAGGTGTTCGGTTCTGTGCAATTAGAAAGTTGGCAACCCTAAATGGCCATCACTCACGCCCAGCCCCAGGCACACACCCATCAAACTCATTCACACGTTCACAAGCCCATGCACACGCACATGCCCGTTCCTTTGGCCCATGGGAAATCACGAGGCCTCCACGAAGGCAACAGCCACCCCCTTGGTACTGAAACAGCCCCTCAGAGGGTTGCACTATGAGCAGACAGTGCAGGCTTGCAGGGGCTGCTGCTGGGATGGGGTCAGAAGGGGACAGGGGCTCTGGACCTCAGGTGCTATTAGCAGAGAACAAAATCAGGAGCAAAAAAATGCTGTGCCTGAGCAGTGCTCAGGGTCCAGCAAGGGAGAGGGAGGAGGGAGGAAGAGATGGCTGTAGTGATGCTGGGGGAAAAGAAGGGCTACACTCGGTAGCTCAGGAATGTGGATTTTTCACCACTGAGCAACATAGCTGGTTGGCTAACTTCCTAGTGTAGACCTGGCCTTAGTCAGTTCCCAAGCTTCTTCCAGGGCCCATGCTTATCCCCCACCTCACAACTCTCCGTCCTGTGTTCTCCAGCTGGAGTCTTTGCTCAGCTTCCCTGCTGAGAGGCAGGGAAATCCAGCAATTGGAGCCTGCATTGTCTCTCTGAACCCCTTGGTCAGCTGGGTTACTTTCAATGACTCTTCATTCCACCCACACAGGGAGGTGACACATACCTATGTCTCAGGCTCCCGGAGAGCAAACTTAATCCTCCCCCCCCCATACACACCACTGGGTAGCCATGCAAAATATAGGGGGAAACAGAGACACACATAAAACTCATAAAAATATTATAAAAAATAAATTCCCACTTTGTCACACCGTCATTGTTAAAAATGTGCATCCTAAGCTATTGTTGCTTATAGCTCACCCAGTGAAGCCCCAAATGGCAGAGCTGTGGAGGTGACAAATGGCTTTTCTGTTGACTTCTCAGGGGTGACTTATCCTGCTACAATACATAATGTTACCCATTCTCCATTGACAGCCATTGAACCAACAGTACATGGCACAACCCATCCTCCCCTGTCAGCCATTGAACCAACAGTACGTGGTACAGCCCATCTTCCATTGACAGCCATTGAATCAAAATCACTGTTATGCCCTGATAGTCATTGTAAAATACATTTGATGACAAATTAACTGACCAAAATTGTATGTTGCAGTGTTGTTGGTATTGGTCTCAGTGTATTAGAGAGACAAGGTAGGTGAGGGAATATCTTTTATTGGCCTTCTTCTGTTGGTAGAAGGGTCAAACTTTCCAACTCACATGCCGAGTGTTGTAAATCCCATATCTGCACACGCCTGTCCTCCACTTATAGCCATGGCTGCAGACTCAAGATGCCAGCACTCCACTGGTTTATATTACAGCTGTCTTCACACTCACGAGGGCTGCATACATAGGGCCAGGTCCTCTGCTGGAGTTCCTGGAAATCCCAACGAGGTGAGGGCATAACAGGGAAGTCACCGGAGCTACACGGATTTGCACCATCTGAGGATATGAGGTGCTGGAACATTCATTCACCAGCAAACACATTCCAGGATGACAATATTTGTGGACATACATCCCGTGGTAGATAGAACAGCTATGACGAATAGTGTTAATAAAGACACAGTTAACACGTTCATAGACTTTCATGCCTTTGATTTGCTGCTGTCTAGACATGTGTGTTTTCAAACCTCAAGAATCAAGAATTTGCTAGTGGGATCTGAAATAAGGTTTTTGAAATGCTTCTGACTCCTAAAGGCATGACAGATTTGCTAGTGCCTTCAGGAAATGCACTCTGCGCTTAAAGCACAGTGCTGGGAGTTTGGGGCAGGGATGCTGTGTTATTCCTACAGAGCAGAGGCACAACTTCTGCTTTAGGTGCAAGGCTCAACATGAGCCTAACAATGGAGACACTGGGGCCTCCAGGGTGCAGCCTGTCACCTGCTTTGGGGGCCACCAGTGAGGAAGGCTCAGGAGAGAAGTAAGATATTTTATTACTGATCACATAACAAATGACAGCAGGCAGCTGGAGGGTGAGGGCTCTGTGCCCCAGAGAGACCTGGATAGCACCTGCCATGGCCCCTTCACATGGTATCATTTCATTGCGAACAAGCTATGGACTGATATTTTAATCCTGAGAGCCTGGTGGGGAGAGCCCTGCCAGCTCCCGTCAGCAACGCCCCATCCATCGCCAGCACCGGGCCAGCCCCAGTATCTCTTCCCCTCGTACATCATGGGAACATAGCATGCAGTCCTTAATGGCAGAGAGGCAAGAGGGGAAACAAGGGAATGGGGTTACCCTCAGAGCCAGGCCTCGCAGAACTCCCCTCTCCAGCACTTGTGCTCCCCCTCTCTGCTGCAGTGCCCATCACTCTGGCACCTAGGCTCTCATTCTCTGGCTCTTTGCTGGTGGCTCTAGGGCCAAGTACAATCTCACTCTCCTTGTTGAGTGTTTCTAGCAAGCCAGCCTGTGGTGTGTGCAGCCCAGTCTGCCCCCACTCACATCCTGGGTTGCCTGGGACTCTGAGCTCAACCCTACACTCTGCAGGGGAAGCAGACATGTTTAGAGACTGGGAATGTGGCTGGGTGTGGGACTGTGCTTAGGTATGGGAGCATGGCTGGTGCTGGAGTGTGGCTGGGTGTGGGAATGTGGCTGGGTGTGGGACTGTGGCTTGTTGTGGGAGCATGGCTGGGTGTGGGATTGTTCTGGGTCTGGGACTGTGGTGGGGTATGGGAGCATGGCTGGGTTCTGGAGCATGGCTGGGTATGGGAACATGGCTGGCTGCAGGAGCATGGCTGGGTGTGGGACTGTGATTGGGTGTGGGAAAACCTGTTTCACTAGGAGGGTGGTGAAGCACTGGAATGGGTTACCTAGAGAGGTGGTGGAATCTCCATCCTTAGAGGTTTTTAAGGCCCGGCTTGACAAAACCCTGGCTGGGATGATTTAGTTGGGGTTGGTCCTGCTCTGAGCAGGGGGTTGGACGAGATGACCTCCTGAGGTCCCTTCCAACCCTAATCTTCAATGATTCTATGACTGTGGCTGGGTGCAGGACTGTGGCTGGGAGCGGGAGAGAGGCTGGATGTGGGAGCATGGCTCTGTGTGGGAGTGTGACTGGTTGCGGGAGTGTGGCTTGATGTGGGACTGTGGCTGGGTGTGAGACTGTGGCTGGGTGTGGGACTGTGCTGGGTGCAGGAGTGTGACTGGGTGTGGGAACATGACTGGGTGCAGGAGCCTGCCTGGATGTGGGTCTGTGGCTGGGTGTGGGAGTGTGGCTGGATGTTTGACTGTGGCTGGGTGTTTGACTGTGGCTCGGTGTGGAAGCATGGCTGGTTGCAGGAGAGAGGCTGGGTGTGGAACTGGGGCTGGATGAGGGGGTGGCTGGGTGCGGGAGCGTGGCTGGGTGTGGGAGCGTGGTTGATTTTGGGACTGAATCTGGGTTCGAGAGTGTGGCTGGGTGTGGGACTGTGGCTGGGTGCGGGAGCATGGCTGGGTGTGGGACTGTGACTGCTTGTGGGAGTGTGGCTGGGTGCAGGACTGTGGCTGAGTGCATTACTGGGTGCAGGAGCCTGCCTGGATGTGGGAACGTGACTGGGTGTGGGAGCGTGCTGGGTGTTTGATTGTGGCTGTTGCGGGAGTATGTCTGGGAGCGGGAGCATGGCTGGGTGCAGGAATGTGGGTGGGTGTGGTAACGTGACTGGGTGTGGGACTGTGGCTCAGTATGGCAGCATGGCTGGTTGCAGGAGAGTAGCTGGGTGTGGGACTTGGGCTGGATGCAGGAGGTGGCTTGGTACAGGAGCGTGGCTGGATGTGGGAGTATGGCTCGGTGTGGGAGCGTGGCTTGGTGTGGTACCGTGGCTGGGTGCAGGAGCATGATTGGGTGCGTGAGCGTGGCTGGGTGTGTGAGCGTGCCTGGGTGTAGGACTTTGGCTAGGTGCATGAGTGGCTGGGTGCGGGAATGTGCCTGGGTGTAGGATTGTGGCTGGGTGTGGGAGCGTGGCTGCGTGTGGGATGTGGCTGGATGTGAGAGCGTGCCTGGGTGCAGTATTGTGTCTGGTTGTGGGAGCATGGCTGGTTGCGGGAGCGTGGCTGGGTGCGGGAGCGTGGCTGGGTGCGGGAGCGTGGCTGGGTGCGGGAGAGTGGCTGGGTGCGGGAGAGTGGCTGGGTGCGGGAGAGTGGCTGGGTGTGGGACTGGGGCTGGATGCAGGAGCATAGCTTGGTGCAGTGGCGTGGCTCAGTGTGGGACTGAGTCTGGGTGCAGGAGTGTGGCTGGGTGTGGGACTGTGGCTGGGTGCCGGACTGTGGCTGGGTGTGGGACTGTGGCTGGGTGGAGGAGCATGGCGGGGTGTGGGACTGGGGCTGGAGGCAAGAGTGTGGCTGAGTGTGGGATGTGGCTGGGTGCGGGAGTGTGGCTGGGTACAGCACCGTGGATGCTTGTAGGAGCCTGCATTGGTGTGGGTCTGTGGCTGGGTGCGGGAGCATGTCTGGGTGCAGGAGTGTGGCTGGGTGTTTGACTGTGGCTGGTGTGGGACTGTGGCTCCATGCGGGACCATGTCTGGGTGTGGGAGCGTGGCTGGTTGTGGAAGCATGGTTGGCTGCAGGAGCGTGGCTGGGTGTGGGACCGTGGCTACATGCGTGAGCATGGCTGGGTGCGGGAGTGTGGCTGGATGTGGGAGCGTGGTTGGGTGCGGGAGCATGGGTGGGTGTGAGAGCATGGGTGGGTGTGGGAGTGTGGCTTGGTGCGGGACTGTGGCTTGCTGCGGGAGCATGGCTCGGTGAGGGAATGTGGCTGGGTGAGGGAATGTGGCTGGGTGTGTGAGTGTGGCTGGGTGCAGGACTTTGTCTGAGTGCGGGAGCGTGTCTGGGTGTGGCACTGTGGATCGGTGCAATGACTGGGTGCGGGAGTGTGCTTTGGTGTGGGACTGTGGCTGGGTGTGTGAGCGTGGCTGGGTGTGGGACTGCATCTGGATGTGGGAGGGTGGCTGGATGTGGGAGCGTGGCGGGGTGTGGGATGTGGATGGGTGCGGGAGCGTGGCTGGGTGCAGCAGCTTGGCTGGGTGTGGGAACGTGAGTGGGTGTGGGAGAGTGGCTGGGTGTTTGACTATGGCTGTGTGGGGGACTGTGGCTGGGTGCGGGAGAGTGGCTGTGTGTGGGAGCATGGCTGGGTGTTGGACTGTGGCTGTTTCTGGGAGTGTGGCTTTTTGTGGGAATGTGGTTGGTGTGGGAGTGTGGCTGGATGTGGGAGGGTGGCTGGGTGTGGGAGCATGGCTTGGTGTGGAACTGTGGCTGGGTGTGGGAGGGTGGCTGCCTGAGGGAGCATGGCTTGTTGTGGAAGGGTGGCTCGGTGTGGTATCATGCCTGGATGTGGGACTATGGTTGGGTGAGGGAGGGTGGCTGGGTGTAGGAGCATGGCTGGGTGTGGTACTCTGGCTGGGTGTCGGAGGGTGGCTGGGTGTGTGACTGTGTCTGGGTGTGTGTGGTGGCTGGGTGTGGGACTGTGGCTGGGTTTGGGATGTGGCTCGGTGCAGAAGCATGGCTGGGTGTGAGAGGGTGGCTGGGTGTGGGACTATGGCTGGGTGTGGGAGCGTGGTTGGTGTTGGACTGTGGCCAGGTGTGGGAGCGTGGCTGCATGTGGGACTGTTACTGGGTATGGAGTGTGGCTAGGTGTGGGACTGTGGCTGATTGTGGGAGCATGGCTTTGTGTGGGAGTGTTGCTGGATGTGTGACTGTGTCTGTGTGTGTGGGGTGGCTGGGTGTGGAAGCGTGGCTGGTGAGGGAGCGTGACTTGATGTGGGACTGTGGCTGGGTGTGGGATGTGGCTCGGTGCGGAAGTGTAGCTGGGAGTGGGACTGTGGCTGGGTGTGGGAGCGTGGCTGGGTGCGGGAGCATGGCTGGGTGTGGGAGCGTGGTTGGTGTTGGACTGTGGCCAGGAGTGGGAGTGTGGCTGGATGTGGGACTTTTACTGGGTATGGGAGCGTGAGGGTGGCTGGGTGTGGGAGCGTGGCTGGGTGTGGGTATGCTATCAGGACTTTTTGTGTGGGAGGCATGTGGTGCACTGAACCTGCCCAACACCTCCCTGGACAAGTGTGACTCCTGGTGTTCCTCTCCTGGCATCCAGATCCCTGGGGTCTGGAGCTCTCACTGGCTGGCTGTCGTGGATTCAGGTGGGGGCTGGGAGAGCTGAGCCTGTTCAGAGGAAATGGAGCTGCCGGAATAACAGTAAATAATTGAAGTTGCTAACTGCGGAGAAAAGGCAGAGATAACAGAGAGATCTCAAGCAGAAAACTCGGGATTAGCTGCCTGCAGCATTCGTAGCTCAGCTCTATGGACGTGGCTTACCCAGCATGGCCAGGAGGGAGCCAG
This sequence comes from Platysternon megacephalum, assembly GCA_003942145.1. Lineage (NCBI taxonomy): Eukaryota > Metazoa > Chordata > Testudines > Platysternidae > Platysternon > Platysternon megacephalum. The sequence goes on from QXTE01000341.1 coordinate 417,587, forward strand.
GTTCTCTCTAGGCCCTGGCTGTGCAAGCTCTGTGATTTCTGCAGAACAGGGAGGGGGCTGGTGTGACCCAGTGCCATAGCACCAGTTGGTTTCTGCCTCTTTACCACATGGACAAGGCTGCTTCATTGCAGTGTCTGCATTCAAAGAACGTCCGGTCCCCAGGGCCGGCGCAACCCATTAGGCGACCTAGGCGGTCGCCTAGGGCGCGAACATTGGAGGGGCGCCGGCACCCCGGCCAGCCGTGGAAATTTGGGGGCGGGACCTTCCGCCGCCGCTGTTGGGGGCGGCATTTCGGGGGCGGGACCTTCCGCCGCCTAGGGCGCCGGAAATGCTGGCGCCGCTACTGCCGGTCCCCTCAGACGGGTTCCCTTCTTCGAGCATGCAGGAGACATTGTCATGTTAATTTGGCTTCAGTAGCCCCAAAGACTTGTGTGTTACTATTGCCTGCCAGTGGCAAGCTGCTTCCATTGCTACAATCTCAGCCCTCTGGGGCTTCACATGGCAGACACCATTCTCCTCGCAGCCATGCTTACATAGGTCTCATTTTCACTGTCCAAGGTCATTCATTTGTTTTTCCACTGCTTCCCACACCAGCGTGCATTCACACCCCTCTGTTCCCTTCCAACAGCATGCATTCACACCCATCTGCTTCCCGCACCAGCATGCATCCACACCCTCTGCCCCACCACCAGCACACATTCACACCCCTGCTCACCACATGTGTGCATTCACACCCCTCTGCTCCCCACCAGGTGCATTCACACCTCTCTGGTTCTCACTGTTAGTGAGCACACACACACACCCTGTTTGCACACCTAGCAAGCAGTTTCCTGTCAGTTTTGGTGCTTATCAAGCACCGAGGAAGCACCTTGGGAAGACTCACACCTCTCTGTCCTTGTGCTCGGCAGGCTCCCTGCCACGGGGCCGTGCCACCCATGGGGCTGGCACCATGTGCCACCTGCAGTAGCTCTCCAGTGCCACTTAGATGCAGTGAAAGGCAGGCAAGCAGGGTCCCTCTGTGTGCACTTTGCTCTGTGTGTTTGGTTTTACCCGGTGTCCTTCCTGGCCCCTCGGCTGTCCTTCCATGCCGAGAGCATCATGCCTTCCCTTTGTGTGTGGTGTGTTTGAGTGCTGGCGGGGTCCCTCCTGACAGCCTCTCTCTCCCACTGCTTTCCCAGCCCCCGATCTCCACGCCAGCATGCTCTGTACAAAGAGGCCCATTTCCGACGTGCATGCCTATTGATTTGTCTTGTTTTGCTGCTCCCTCCTGTGCTTCATAACTGTCAACTTTTTTCTCTTACAAAGAAATGTTGTGGTAATGACTCTTTGTGCCGCATCTAAATCCCCAATTACATAAGGAGCCATTTCCCTTTGGTGGAAATCTCCGCGTAATCCCTTTGCCAGAGAAGCAGCCCGCCAGTGACACGCTTCTAACTCTTTGTTTGTTCCTTTGGATCAAATCTAACTGATTGCCGTGACTAATTAACTTTCGCTTTCTTCAGGCCTCTGTTGTCTTAATTAATTTCACAAATACTTCATTCCGTGCTCCCAGCCAAAAGGCTCAGTGGTGCAAATAACCAGCAAGAAGCAGAAGCACAAACCCAGGTTCCGCATGTCTGGCACGGCCTCATCTCACACCAGCTGCCCTGGGCCAACCTGCCTGTGCTGACCTTGAGGCAGAGCAACAGCTTCACAGCCAAGACACCCCGTCGCCCACATTCCCACGTCGCTTGCAGCAATCACTCTATTAGACGCTGCCAGATTACCCGATGTTCCAGCGTGCAATCTGCCCACCGAGGCCTGGCTCTCCAAGACGAGAGCGCACTCGGGGCAAGCCACGTACCATGACCCGCAAGTGAGCCAGTCCGCCACAGGTTGAGTGGCAGGTGGGGCCCCTGGGAGACACGTGGGCAGGAGGAGTCCTTGGCACAGCTGATGCACAGACAGATATATAGAGTTACAGATAATATACACATGCACGGCTCCTGTCCCTGCCCACCCCTCCCCCTCTCCCCCCACCCACCCCCAGCTCTCCTCCAAACTCCTTTCCCTGTCCCCCTCCTTCTCTCCCTCACCCTCATGGCTCCTGTTCAGGCATACAGTTAGAGCCCAAAGAGTCAGAGTTGTTAACGTGACCCAGTCACTGTCCAGCACTAAACAGGGTTACCCAGAGTCGGGGTTTGCTACCCAGAGACCCCAGCCTGCATCTTACCCCGGCAACACCCCTTTAAACAGCCTGTTACTGAAGATACAGCAAAGGAGGAAAAACAGTTCAAGTGTTTGAAATGTGAAGTATTAAGTCAGGCTGTCAGTGTAACCACATCTCTGGGTCCCTTCCCCTTAGCTGGAGAGTCTTTAGAAGGAAAAACCCCTTGTTGGACAGTCTCTTAGATGGTATCAGAGATGGTAAATAACTGGCCTTTCGGGGAAAAGAGAAGTTAACTGGGCTGGAGCTGGAGCTGAGCTGGGCCTGGGGCTGGGCTGGGCTGTAGTCACTGTTGTTAAAGTCTGAGCCTGTAAACAAATCAAGCCAAACACACACCGAAGGGGAGAGATGAGAACAGTGACACAGAAAATGCAGCTTCTGGCTCTGGTGTTGACTTTCACTCGCAACTTCGCCGCTGGGACAACACAGGCCCAGCACGTGGTCTGATCAGCTGCCCTGAGACCTGGCAAACTTGAACCAGCGACAGGCTGTTTAGGGCATCGCTTTGAGCTGTGTCTTTGGTCACAGGCACTGCAAAATATAGTCTTGGCTGCCTAAGCCAGATTCTTATTAGCTAGAAGGCAAACTCAACCCACAGGTCACTGATGTGGCGATGTCTGCCTGAGTCTGCAGAAAGCCTGAAGCAGAACTCTGAGAGACATGGCCTGCTCCATTGACCTCTGCGGGGAGTGTTCATTCTGAAACTTAATGATGGAAATCTAATTGCAAATGTAGTCAACTATTTAAATATTACGAACACTAGCAGAAACATCAGCTAATGGACTTACCCACTGCTATTAGCCCTGCTGATGAAAGGGAGTGATGGTAAACACTCCCCCTGCAAAGGAAATGGTACACTGACTTACAGCAGAAGGGAAGAGGAAAAAGCTGAACTCCCCATTGAAGCTGTTCACTGTGTATAAATAATTAAGTAGCCAGTGGAGCAGAGCTTGAGGGCCCATATCCCAGGTGAGTGCCCTAGCCACCGGCTAGTGAGTCAGTCACACCTTTCGCTCTCTTTGGCCCACTGACTGTCTGATTATTTATTCAGTGGCACAGCTTCCACAGTCGAGCTGGCGAGAGCCCTGCATCCGAACACCCCTTACCTGGCAGGCAAGGCGCTCACCGGCAATGCAGGGGACCCCAGTGTAAATCTACATCAGGCGGAACGTGTGAATCCTGCTCCCCCACATGCCCGCTGAGAGTCCTAATCACTGGGCCCCTGCTCTGCGAATGGGGTTGAAACTAGCAACTGTCACATTCAAAAACAGTTTTGGTTTGCCAAAGAAATGCATTTTCTCAGCGAATTTACTATTTGCTGAAAAGTCTCCACCCAGCTCAACTCGCTAGTTAGCTGGGGGGACAGGAGGTCCTAGAGCTAATAGAGAAATGGGCAGGAGCTAGTGCCCAGTGCCAGGGCACTTCACCCCTAGCCCTGTTTCTCAGCCAACCCTGGCTCTGAATTTCTGAGCTCCCCTAGGTGGCTGGTGTCAGGACAGGTCCCTCCTTGCCCTTGATTCCCGCTGAGGATCTGCCTGGACTCGGCACTGCCCTGTGCGCCTCTCTCCTCACCAGCCCCTCCAGTGATGGGTCGTCCTCACTGCTGCTTCTGCGTGTAAGTGAGAGGCGTGTTCAGAGATGCCCCAAAGGCTCTTGCAGCTGCTGAATTCCAGGAGGGCTGCCCAAGGCTCTCCATGAGGCAGCTTGTTCTGCGAGCGGGAGGAAGGAAAGTTCCTTCCACCAGCAGAGAGGGCCTGGGGTGAAGTGCCCTGGCACTGGGCTCCCCTGCAAAGTCCCCTTAGCGCTGGCAGGGGACCCCATGTCTCCATCTGCCCACTGCCTCTTCTCTTGGAGCAGAGCCTTGAGGAGAAGAGGGAAGACTTCGTTTGTCCCTCGGGGTCTGCGGATGCTTCCCTCTGCCCTAGGCTGCTGTGCCCATGTGAGCACTGGAAGCATGATGGACACCGCGCTGCCTCTCCCGCCTGCAACTGACTCAGCATTTCTCTGCACATGCAAAGAGCAAACCATCCCCTTCTTTGCTCATGCTTCCTCCTGCAGCCTCCAGCAGCTCTGCACTGGGAAAGCAGGCCATGGCTGCCTGGGGTGGCTGCCCCGCCCAAGGCATTACCAGGGAGACACTTCTCCATGAGGGAGGTGAAAGTCTGTTGAGAGCCAGCAGGGGGCAGGCTGTGCTGTGGGGCGGCAGGTGGGGTGGGTTCCTGAGTCAGTGGCTCAGTGGGGTTGACAGGGTCTCTCTTCCCAGTGAGAAGGAGGGGAAGGCCGAGAGTTGGGCTCGTTAGTGAAATGGTCCCATCAGGGGAGCCAGGAAGATGACTGCTGTTGGGTGCCTGCAGACTCAGGGCAGGCCCACTGCAGCTGTGGCACTGTGTGATGGGACTGGGTCCCCTGCCTCCCATTGCCAAGTCTGCAAGAGCTCAGGGCCAGGCAGGGCCAGTCCTCATGTCCCGCCAGTTGTGGGGCTCGGGGTTTGAGTAGGAGACCTCAGTGCTCTGTCATGGTGGCTTCTCTCCAAGGCTCTGAGCACACATCTCCTTCCACTGAGACTGACCTGGCTGGCTATGCCTGCTGTACCCAGCTGTGTGCTCATGGGCAGTGGCCATGGCTGGGGAAGTCCTCCTGGCTCGGTGGGAATCCTGCTGGCCTCTCTGGCCGGCTGGCTCATCTGTGCTCTGCTTTCTCCTTCTGCCAGGGGCCCCTCATCCTGGGGCATAGCCCCTGCTCAGAAAATCCATCTCCTCCCGCAGGTAAGGTTTCCAGGTGTCCGGTTTTCGACCAGAACACCCAGTCAAAAAAGGGACCCTGGTGGCTCTGGTCAGCAGGGCTCTCTATCAGGCTCCACGTGGCTCCCCGCAAGCGACGACATGGCCCTCCAGCTCCTAGACATAGGGACAGCCAGGGGGGCTCTGCGCGTTGCCCCTGCCCCGAGCACCGGCTCCTGTCACGGACTCACAGATCGTGCCCACCAGGGCCGGCTTTACCAAGTGCGGGGCCCGATTCGTGGGGGCAGGGCTTGTACTCACCTGGCGGCGCTTGAGTCTTCGGCGGAGCTCCGGCCAGGGGAGCGGGGAGGCCGTGGGGCTTGCTGTGCTCCAGCCGGAGTTCCAGCTAGGGGAGCGGGGGGGGGGGGCTGCGGGGCTTGCTGTGCTCCGGCCGGAGCGGGGGGCCCTCTTAGGCGCAGGCCTGATTCCAGGGAATCGGGCGAATTGGCCTAAAGCCGGCCCTGGTGCCCACTCTTGGCCCTGTGCAGTCCGTGGGGGGTGCTCCTTTCAGTGAGACAGCCCTTCTCGGGGGTCCACTCTCTCCTGGGGTCAGGCCCCTTCACCTCCTGGAGCCGCACCTCTCTGAGCCTTAGCACATCTGTCTCTGCCGTGGGCCCCCTCGGGAAGTCCACTCACCCTGGACCCCCGGGCCTCCACCCCCGAAGGGGTTGATGCAACCCTGTTCTCTAGACCGGAGCGACTCTCAGCCAGTGTAAAACAGGAGGGTTTATTGAGAGTTGAACACAGCACAGGAAACTCTCTGTGCCTCAGGCCTGGCCTCCCTCAGCACAGCACATCCCAGTCTCCCTGCATCCAGGTGGGCCCTGCCTGCTCCCCCTCCCTAGCCCCTCGTTAAACCAGTAACACCCAGGGAAACTGAGTCCCACCCCCTCTGCATGCAAACCATTGGAAACCCACAGAAAACAAGAAAATCCCCCACTTCGTCACAGCTCCGCAGCTCCCATTGGCCAGGAATCGAGGCCAATGATAGCTGTGGGGGAGGTGCCTGCGGGCAGGGGCAGCACACAGGGCTGCCTGGCCACGCCTCTGCCTAGGAGCCGGAGGGACATGACTCTGCTTCCCAGAAGCCACCTGAGGTCAGTGCCGACGGAAGCCCACATCCCCTCCCACACTACAAACCCCTCAGCCCTGCTTTCACCCCTCCACACACCACAATCCCTGCCCCAGACCAGAGCCCCCTACCACACCCTGAACTCCTCATTTCTGGCCCCAACCTGGAGCCCGCACCCCCAGCCCAGAGCCCTCCCACACCTTAACCCCCTGCCTCAGCCCAGAGCCCCCTCCCACAATCTGAACACCTTGGCCCCACCCCCCAGTCCGGAGCCCCCTCCTGCACCCCAAACCCCTCATCCCCAGCCCCACCCCAGAGCCCTCACCCCCAGCCGGAACCCTCACCCCCTCCTGCAGCCCAACCCTCTGCCCCAGCCCAGTGAAAATGAGCGAGTGAGTGAGGGTGGGGGAGAGCGAGCGACAGAGAGAGGGGAATGGAATGACAGGGCGGCAGGGCCTCAGTGAAGGGGCGTGGCCTTGGGGAAGGGGTGGGGCAAGGGTGTTCGGTTCTGTGCAATTAGAAAGTTGCCAATCCTACACACAGCCCCATCTGGGAGAGAGGGCCAGTGGGTGGGGCACTTATTGCCCTTGGTGCTGCTTCCCCCACCAGGCCATAAGCTCTTAGCCCTCAATGTGGTGCAGAGGCATAAAGGCAGGGGGTGCCACCAGGGCCGGCTCTAGGTTTTTTGCTGCCCCAAGCAAAAAAATTTTTGGCTGCCCCCCCCCCCGCGCACTTTTTTTTGGCTTTTACACATGTTTGCACTTTGCAGTTTTGTTTTGACTGTTTAAAATTTAAAAAAAAATGAAAACAGAGAATTTGTAGTTAGTGAAATAAAACAATTTCCTACAAGTGTAATTTTAACATTTAATTTTAACAAAAACACAATAACAAACAATTTGAGTTCAACTATACACTGTAATGAAAAACTTTAGTGTCTTCCAGTTTCTCATAAATTAAAAGAATTTATATGAACTGAATTTTTCTGGTTTTTATACTTGCGTAGTCTTTTAATAAGTCAGTGAAATCTAAATTTTTTGCAAAAGTACTTTCAATTGAAATTAATGCCAGTCCTGACATACGATTTTGAGACATGGTGGACCTCAAATAATTTTTTAGTAATTTCAATTTTGAGAAACTGCGCTCACCAGAAGCCACTGATACTGGTAATGTTAAAAGAATGCGTAACGCGAAACGGAAATTAGCGCGAATGGCACCGATAGGGCAGCACAGTACACACACGACATCGTGATTTGAGTGACCGTGTCACATGACATGATATTTTTCATGTCACACTCCTATTGCACTACTGTACTTGCCGTAGATAAGGCGCTAGTCATTGGGGCGAGAGAGCTCCCCACGAGCTCGGATACACACTGGACCCAGCCCTGCTGGCGTTTTCCCAGCGCTGAGGCCGCCCAGCTGGGAGCCCGAGGGGCATGCAATGGAGAGAGCTCTGTGAAGAGGTGCTGGGCTTGCTGGACAGATGCTGCCCCTCTCTGCCAGGGCGCTCGCCCCTGCAGGAGGGGAGGCAGAAGGAGACTCCAGGCACTGGAGTGCTGTGAGGGGCTGGGGAGGGAGGCAGCAGCCTCTGGGGCTCCAGCAGGCAGAAGCTCCCCAGGGGTCCTGGGGACCCTCCCGCCTGGCCCGACTCTTACCTTGCTGCGGATCTGGCCTGAGGTGGAGTCATCTCTGGTCACCGCCGCTCCCAGGGCCAGGGGTTGGGGCTGCTGCTGGATCCCAGCCCTGCTCATCCTTGGGCTTCGCCTTGGCCCTGGCACGAGCTGGGCTCAGCCCGGGCTGCCGCTCCGCTCCCCTCTCCTGGCAGGAGGCGGCGCAGAGAGGAGGAGGCAGAGGCGGGGCAAGCCGAGGAGGAGCGGATCGCCCGGGCACCATGTTCCCCCGTCCTCTGCAGCCGGAGCAGGGCCGTGCTACCGGCTCCCGCCTGAGGGGGGGAAGGGGAGGCCACTGTGCGCGGGAGAGCGGCCCGTCCTCTGAAGCCGCGGCAGGGCCGTGCTACCGTCGCCTGCCGGGGGGTGGCCGCTTCCCGCTTCCCGCGGGCATGAGCAAGCTGAGGAGCGGCCTGTCCTCTGAAGCCGCGGCAGGGCCGTGCTACCGGCGCCTGCGGGGGGGGGGTGGCCAATTCCCGCTGCCTGCGGGAGAGCGGCATGAAGAAGCTGAGGAGCGACCCGTCCTCTGCAGCGGGGGCAGGGCCGCGCTACCGGCTCCCGCCGCTCTCCCGCTGTCAGCGCCCACCCCCCAGGCGGAGCCAGTAGCGCGGCCCTGTCCCCGCTGCAGAGGACGGGCCGCTCCTCAGCTTCTTCATGCCGCTCTCCCGCGGGCAGCGGCCACAGCATTTTGCCGCCCCATAGATTTTGCCGCCCTAGGCACCAGCTTGTTTAGCTGGTGCCTAGAGCCGCCCCTGGCCGCCACAGTTTAAACCAGTGCTCTGCACTCCTCTGCTGGCCAGACACTCGTCTGTCAGTGCAGGCTTCCCCAAGAGCCTCCTCTGGGTCACATCCTGAAGAGGCTCAGCATGGTGCTGGAACCAGTGGTTTCCCCAGGAATTGAAATTAGGGGGGGTGTTCGAATTTACAGGGGTGTGTGTCAGGGCCGAAGAGATATATAAAAGAGATATGAATAAAGTAAATGTTTTGTTAGGATAATGCAAATTTAACATAAGGATAATGCAAGTTACACCAAAACACATAACAGGTTTCGATTTCTAAAAAAATATAATTAAAAAAAAAAAAGTATTTAATTTAAATTGACTTTTGAAAATTAAGCCATCATGGGATAAGAGGGAAGTCCTTTCATAGATCAGTAACTGGTTAAAAGATGGGAAACAAAGGGTAGGAATAAATTATCAGTTTTCAGAATGGAGAGAGATAAATAGTGGTATCCCTGAGGGGTCGGTACTGGGACCATTACTGTTCAACATATTCATAACTGATCTGGAAAAATGGGTAAACAGTGAGGTGGCAAAATTTGCAGATGATACAAAACTATTCAAGATAGTTAAGTCCCAGGCAGACTGCGAAGAGTTACAAAGGGATCTCACAAAACTGGGTGACTGGGCAACAAAATGGCAGATGACATTCAGTGTTGATAAATGCAAAGTAGTGCACATTGGAAAACAATCTCAACTATACATACAAAATGATGGAGTCTGAATTAGCTGTTAACACTCAAGAAAGAGATCTTGAAGTCATTGCGGATAGTTCTCTGAAGACATCCACTCAACGTGCAGCGGCAGTCAAAAAAGCAAACAGAATGTTCGGAATCATTAAGAAAGGGATAGATAATAAGACAGAAAATATCATATTGCCTCTATATAAATCCATGGTACGTGCTCACCTTGAATACTGTGTGCAGATCTGGTCACCCCATCCCAAAAAAGATATATTGGAATTGGAAAAGGTACAGAGATGGGCAACTAAAATGATTAGGGGTATGAAACAGGAGGAGAAATTAAAATGACTGGGAATTTTCAGCTTAGAAAAGAGACGACTAAGGCCAGGTCTACACTACGAGTTTAGGTCGAATTTAGCAGCGTTAAATCGAATTAACCCTGCACCCGTCCACACAATGAAGCCATTTACTTCGACATAAAGGGCTCTTAAAATCTATTTCTGTACTGCTCCCTGACGAGGGGATTAGCGCTGAAATCGATATCGCCGGTTCGAATTAGAGTTAGTGTGGATGCAATTCGATGGTATTGGCCTCCGGGAGTTATCCCACAGTGCACCATTGTGACCGCTCTGGACAGCACTTTCAACTCAGATGCACTGGCCAGGTGTACAGGAAAAGCCCCGTGAACTTTTGAATCTCATTTCCTGTTTGGCCAGTCGAGCTCATCAGCACAGGTGACCATACAGAGCTCATCAGCACAGGTAACCATGCAGTTCGAGAATCGAAAAAGAGCTCCAGCATGGACCGTACAGGAGGTACATTGCTGTATGGGGAGATGATTCAGTGCTATCAGAACTACGTTCCAAAAGACGAAATGCCAAAACATTTGAAAAAATCTCCAAGGGCATGATGGAGAGAGGCCACAACAGGGACTCAATACAGTGCTGCGTGAAAGTTAAGGAGCTCAGACAAGCGTACCAGAAAACCAAAGAATAAAACGGATGCTCCGGGGCAGAGCCGCAGACATGCCGCTTCTACGCTGAGCTGCATGCAATTCTAGGGGGGGCCGCCACCACTACCCCACCCCTGACTGTGGATGCTGAGGAGGGGGTACTCTCAGCCATGCCTGAGGATTCTGCGGACGGGGAAGATGAGGAGGAGGAGGAGGACGAGCTTGAGGAGAGCACACAGCACACCGTTCTCCTCAACAGCCAGGATATTTTTCTCACCCTGACTGAAATACCCTCCCAAGGCGATATCCCTGACCATGAAGCCGGAGAAGGGACCTCTGGTGAGTGTACCTTTGTATATATAATACATAGTTTACAAGCAAGCGTTTTTTAATGATTAATTTTCCCTGAGGACTTGGGATGCATTTGCGGCCAGTACAGCTACTGGAAAAGTGTGTTAACGTGTCTGGGGATGGAGCGGAAATCCTCCAGGGACATCTCCATGAAGCTCTCCTGGAGGTACTCTAAAAGCCTTTGCAGAAGGTTTCTGGGGAGAGCAGCCTTATTCCGTCCTCCATGGTAGGCCACTTTACCACGCCATGCTAGTAGCAAGTAATCTGGTATCATTGCATGACAAAGCCTGGCAGGGTATGATCCCAGTGTTTGCTGGCATTCAAGTAACATCCGTTCTTTATCTCTCTGTGTTATCCTCAGGAGAGTGATATCGTTCATGGTAACCTGGTTGAAATACGGGAATTTAATTAAGGGGACATTCAGAGGTGGCCATTCCTACTGGGCTGTTTGCCTGTGGCTGAAAAGAAATCCTCCCCGCAGTTAGCCAAGCGCAGGGGGAGAGGGGGGTGGCATTGGTGCTGAGCTGTTCGCATTTGGCTAGCAGGGATCTTCCCTGATACCAGCCATGCAGTGGGGGGAGGGGTAAAGCGATCATCATCCCAGAGAATTGGATGGGGGGGGGGGGTTAGTTTGGTTTCTGCTGCTGCACGTTAACACGAAAACCGCAGCACTCAACGGGCTTTGCTTGGTATGGGAAAGGAGGGCGCTGCTTTTATGAAGGTTGCAGAAGCCGAAAGACTATGGCTTACCAGGGCCGCCTGCAAGCCGAATTCTGTTGCCCGACCCTGCGTCTGTGATCTCTAACACCAAAGCCGCAGGCACTCAATATAAGATCCAAAATGCAACCTTGTACCGAAATCACATGTGCTATGTAATATGAATAGTGTTGTTCACCGTGAAAGAGTATACCCATTGTTCTGTAAAATGTATCTTTTTAAATACTTCTCTCCCTTTTCTTCCTCCCGCAGCTGCAAATTTTTCAAGCCTCCCTCCTCCATCCCGAAGGCTATCTCAGATAAGGCGGCGAAAAAAACGCATGCGCGATGAAATGTTCTCTGAGATCATGCAGTCGACCTGCAATGAAAGAGCTCATCTGAATGTGTGGAAGGACACAGTATCACAGTACAGGAAAGTGGCCATTGAACGTGAGGACAGGAGGGACGATCGAGATGAGAGGTGGCAACAGGAAGATCAGAGGAGGCAGGATGCAATGCTGGGGCTACTGCGGGATCAAACAGACATGCTCCGGCATCTGGTGGAGCTTCAGGAACGGCAGCAGGATCACAGAGTGCCACTGCAGCCCCTGTTTAACCACCCCCCCCTCCCCAAGTTCCATAGCCTCCTCACCCAGACGCCCAAGAACGCAGGGGCGGGGGGAGGCTCCGTGCACCCTGCCACTCCACCCGAGTGGACAGCCCAAGCAACAGAAGCTGTCATTCAACAAGTTTTGAAGTGGCCTTTTCCTTCCCTCATCCCCTCCCCCCCCACCCCACCCGGGCTACCTTGTCAGTTCTCTCCCTATTTTTATAATCAATTAATAAAGAGTACATGTTTTTTAAATGATAGTGACTTTATTTCCCTTGCAAGCAAGCTGTGATCGAAGGGGGGAGGGTGGGTGGCTTACAGGAATGAGTCAACCAAGGGGGCGGGTTTTCATCAAGGAGAAACAAACAGAACTGTCACACCGTAGCTTGGCCAGTCATGAAACTGGTTTTCAAAGCTTCTCTGATGCGCAGCGCTTCCTGGTGTGCTCTTTTAATCGCCCTGGTGTCTGGCTGCGTGTAATTAGTGGCCAGGCGATTTGCCTCAACCTCCCACCCCGCCATAAACGTCTCCCGCTTACTCTCACAGAGATTGTGGAGCACACAGCAAGCAGCAATAACAATGGGAATATTGGTTTCCCTGAGGTCTGAGCGAGTCAGTAAAGTGCGCCAGCGACCCTTTAAACGTCCAAATGCACATTCTACCACCATTCTGCACTTGCTCAGCCTATAGTTGAACAGCTCCTGACTACTGTCCAGGTTGCCTGTGTATGGCTTCATGAGCCATGGCATTAAGGGGTAGGCTGGGTCCCCAAGGATAACTATAGGCATGTCAACATCCCCAACAGTTATTTTCTGGTCTGGGAAGTAAATCCCTTTCTGCAGCCGTTTAAACAGACTAGTGTTCCTGAAGACACGAGCATCATGAACCCTTCCCGGCCATCCCACATTGATGTTGGTGAAACGTCCCTTGTGATCCACCAGTGCTTGCAGCACCATTGAAAAGTACCCCTTGCAGTTTATGTACTGGCTGCCCTGGTGGTCCGGTGCCAAGATAGGGATATGGGTTCCATCTATCGCCCCACCACAGTTAGGGAATCCCATTGCAGCAAAGCCATCTACTATGACCTGCACATTTCCCAGAGTCACTACCTTTGGTAGCAGCAGCTCAGTGATTGCTTTGGCTATTTGCATCACAGCAGCCCCCACAGTAGATTTGCCCACTCCAAATTGATTCCCGACTGACCAGTAGCTGTCTGGCATTGCAAGCTTCCACAGGGCTATCGCCACTCGCTTCTCAACTGTGAGGGCTGCTCTCATCTTGGTATTCTGGTGCTTCAGGGCAGGGGAAAGTAAGTCACAAAGTTCCATGAAAGTGCCCTTACGCATGCCAGGGGATGCTGTGAAGACCAAAACTATAACAGCATTAAAAAAAGAACTAGATAAATTCCTGGAGAATAGGTCCATCAGTGGCTATTAGCCAGGATGGGGAGGGATGCAACACCATGCTCTGAGTGTCCCTAGCCTGTTTGCCAGAAGCTGGGCATGGGCAACAGGGGATGGATCACGTGATGATTACCTGTTCTGTTCATTCCCTCTGAAGCACCTGGCCTTGACCACTGTCGGAAGACAGGATACTGGGCTATATGGACCATTGGTCTGACCCAGTATGACCATTCTTATGTAAAAATTAATTATAATAATAAAAATGTTTAGTACAGAAACTCCCCAACATAATGACCTCTCAAGTTAGCAACGATGTGAGATTACAACCTTAGCAAATAATGCATTTTAAAAATCTTGGCCTACTAGGAAACATATTTATATAAGCTTCCATTCCCAGTCACAAATCTAGCATTCTGGGGCAAAGTCACTAAAATATAGTCCAACAAACAAATGTTTATTTAACGTGCCCCTCACTTTTCCCTCCACCGCACCCCACTCACCGGCGTTGTCCTTGGTCAGTGGAGACTCAGAGTTCAGAGGTGCTTTCACATGAGTACACCTCCTAGGTGGGGGGCAAGAAGGCACCTTGCTCGTTCCTCCAGCTGCTCACTGTTCGCTTTGGCCACTGCTGTTTGTTGTGCCACCGTTCGCTCCACCACTCTGTTGCCAATGGCCCTGCACAGTCACCTTCTGCTGCCACCTGCCACTATCCCCTGCGAGTTTGTCCCTTGAGGTTCCACCCAGCTCTCAGTGATTTCAGCTGAGCTCTCAGTGGGGGAACCTCACTGCTAGTGCAGTCTGGGTCGTCTCTTCCACAGAAACACTGGCCCCACAGCAGGACTAAGCACTTAGACCTGATTATCAGTGATTTCAGCTGCAGTGGTCACTTTACAGAACAAAAGACTATCTATGGAGCCTAATCAGCTCTGTCTTTAAACAGTGGAGAGGGACAGGTCCCCACCCTCTCTCGATGCCCTCAATCAGCACAGGCTAAGTACAGTTCTACTGCCCTTTACTCATACAATAAGAACAACAATATTTCATTCCCCCCTCCCCCCCACATTCAAGTGATTTGTAACCCAACCCCAGCCAAAATCTATCACTTGGGCAACACAGCTCTGTTTGCTGGATACCTAGGTAGATTAGGTGTGAATGTAAATACAATCTGGTCCTGAAGCCTTTCCCCCCAGCCCCAGCTCATCACTAGCTGTCAGGGAGAGCTCATTTAGACTTTGCTTACAAATCATCATTTGAAATTATTAGGTTGGCCAACATCACCGAAATGAATGCACTGACATTGTCATAAAAAACAACAGCTGTATAAGGAAGTTAGTCTATGTTCATACTTTTCAAATCTATTATACTTTTTCAGATACACGTATTTTATCATACACTGTATATGCTTTTAAAGTGTGTATTAGTGTTTCAATTTCAATTCAAATTTCCAAACAGTCACTAAATTGGCATGTAACTAGTTCACAAAACTGGGGGGGCTGTTGGGGAAATTCAGGGGGGGTGTAGGGAAATCACTGGCTGGAACAGAGCTGGGTGAACTACACCAGTTGGAGCTGCTCCCTGCCTTGGGGTGAGAGGGTTCTTGACCCCCGTCATCCCTGTAACACGTTGGCCCCCTGCCCCTGCTACTGGTAAACTCCTGGCCCTCATGCAAATAACTGTCATAGGAAGTGATTAGTTCACTTCTGGGGGTGAGATGCTGGGGTGTCTGCCAGCTGATCCTCTGCCTTCTCAGTCTTCCCTTAAGCAGAGGTACCTCCTACTCTTCAGAGCATTTGCTAAAAATTCTACCTCTAATGCCGTGAGAAATCTGCTAGATAGTCAATTACAGCTGCAACGCCCCCTAACTCAGTTTAATAACCTTGTCAAAGCAGCTCTGTGGCACAACATGCTAGTCTATTCATTGTGTAACCCAACGGACAGTGCTTTGATCCACGCAGGGATGTGCTGTTTCCGCTCTTTATAAATGCTTGGTGCTGGGACTGTGCATTCTGCTGTACCTACTACTCCTGTCACACATTGCTTCCTGGCCAGGGTCTTTGGGTGCTACTGTCCTAGCAAATGTGAAATAACCTGCCGCAGCAGCAATTATCCAGCAAAGATCAGATTGTTGCAAGCACTGCAGCTGGAAGTTACAGATCCTTCACATGGAGGTTGAGGGACTCTATACCAGCTATAGGAAGAGCTTTTAGGAGACGTATGTGAGTCTCTGGGCATTTCGAGGACAAACTGCAGTAAGATTGCAGCAAAACGCCATTTTGTTTTAATTTATTTAGCGTGTGCAAAGTTGTCTAGCCAAGTGATGGCATCTTCAGTGGCGAGATGCAGTTAAATGGTGCGTAGCAGGAAGATCTGGAAGGTCAGGGATTGCCTACATCGCTGGGTCTGAAAGATCAGATTTTACACCTCAGGGCTAGAGCAAGAGGAGCCAAGGGAACCAACTAAGGAGAGACCATCCAGAGACAGTGCTGAAAAATTATAGTTGCCGGAAATACGGTTTCAGGAAATCAGGACGGAAATTAAAGGCCCGCCCCCAATGGAAAATTTGTCATCCGCACCCAAGAAAAGAGAGCCGGGTTTTTAAAAAGCCTTTACAATAACCGGGTTGATTGGCAAGGCAAGATGAGCCTGAGCATTGTGGCTCACCAAGCTGAAACGGGGATTTGAAAGGGTACATGGAAGCTGTGATCAGGGCACTTTGCCACACACTGAGCTTCAGGGGCT
The DNA here is from genome assembly GCA_003942145.1 of Platysternon megacephalum. NCBI lineage: Eukaryota > Metazoa > Chordata > Testudines > Platysternidae > Platysternon > Platysternon megacephalum. The sequence goes on from QXTE01000341.1 coordinate 433,525, forward strand.
ACTTGGAGGGGAAAGCTGCTCTGAGCCTGCCAGAATGGAGGAACAAGCTGCTACCAAGAAGAAGCTGCAACAGCCCTGCAGCCCTCAAGAGCAGAACAAGATCCAAGAGAGACACTTCAGGCAAGACGTATTATTTGCCTCACAAGAAGCTGCCTTTCCGTGCCTATCCGTGTACACAACATGTTCCTTCATTGATCCGGACAAGACTTCAGAGTGACAATATCCAGACAGAGGGTGACTCTATTTCAAAGAAAAGGGGGTTGCAGATGAGAAGCCTGCACACTGCTGTGAGTGAGGAGGCAGAGAACAGCCACTGATTATGGCATGAGGAGACATGCAGGATCCAAACGGACAGACAATCTGAGAGGAGAGTGGGCTAGCTGCAGGTACCTGGCAGAGGAAGTACATGTGGCCACCCTTTCAGATGTGGGAGCAGAGAACATTACCAGAAAGGGTGCCATGCACAGAGAAACTGATCAGAAGGGAAATGGCAGCGTTTCACCCCTACGGGATCAGTCGTAAAGGGCTGAACTTCAGAGTTCCCTGGTCAACTGCAATATACGCAGGGAAATCACAAGGGAGCAGAGAACGCAGAGAGCACTGCACCTGATTTCCCAGGTGTGGCCTATATTTGGCATCTAACAGCCATGCAGCAGGTCAGTAACTGGGTTGGAAAGGTACCTGGTATGGTGTGGTTTCCTCAAAAAATAAACTCTCAAGACCTGTGGTACATAGGGTTGCCAACTTTCTAATTGCACAAAACTGAACACCCTTGCCCTGCCCCGAGGTCCCGCCCCTGCCCTGCCCCTTCTCTGATGACCTGCCCCCACTCACTCCATTCCTCCTCCCTCCGTCCCTCACTCTCCCCCACTCTCACTCCCTTTCACTGGGCTGGGACAGAGGGTGCAGGACAGGTGAAGGCTCTGGCTGGGGGTGCGGGCTCTGAGGTGGGACCAGAAATTAGGGGTTCAGGGAGAGGGAGGGGGCTCTGGGCTGGGCAGGGAGTTGCAATGCGGGAGGGGTGAGGGCTCCGCCTGAGGATGTGAGCTCTGGGGTGGGGCCAGGGATGAGGGGTTTGGGATGCAGGAGGGGGCTCAGGTGTGGGGCAGGGGATTGGGGTGCGGGTTCTGGTAGCGAGTTAGGGTGCAGGAGGGGGTTCTGACCTGGGGCCGGGGGTTGGGATGCGGGTGGGGGTTCGGGCTCCAGCCGGGTGGTGCTTACCTCAGGCGGCTCCCGGTCGGTGACGCAGCAAGGCTAAGAGGCTCCCTGCCTGCCCTGGCTCCGCACGGCTCCCGGAAGTGGCCAGCATGTCCGCATCCTAGGCACAGGGGTGGTCAGGCAGTGTTGCATGGCACGCAGTGCCCGCACCCACAGGTGCCACCCCTGCAGGTCCCATTGGTTGCGGTTCCTGGCCAATGGAAGCTGTGGAGCCAGCACTCGGGGCGGGGACAGTGTGCAGGGTCTCCCTGATCGCACCTGTGCCTAGGGTCTGCAAGGACATGCTGGCCTCTTCCGGGCGCTGCGCGGAGCCATGGCAGCCAGGGAGCCTGCCTTAGCCCCGCTGCACCATCAACCGGACTTTTAACGACTGCTGACCGGAGCCATCAGGGTCCCTTTTCGATTGGACATTCTGGTCGAAAACCAGACATCTGGCAACCCTAGTGGGATGGTGGGGCACAGGTGGGCCCGGTCTGAAGCCAGTGGCTGGGAGACAATCTCCCAGGGACACACCTTCGGAAGCTGGACGAGTTACTGGAACTAGGAGCTGGGCTTGCTCTGAACGCTGCCTGTGGAAGTCCGTCCTGGAGGTGCTGTGTGTCACAACTGCGCTGGAAGCAGGGAACCTGAGCGTGGTCAGGAGTCCGGCCAAGCTCCTGGTACGCACCAGAGGGCGGGAGAAGCCCTGGATGGCTGTGAAGTGACTGCTTTGGGGAAATACGGAGGGGAAACCTCTTAGTCCTTGGCTTCAGCGTGATCAGTCAAAGTGTAACTGCCCTGATGGGGACAGGGAAGAGACAAAGCCCACCACCCTTCTGCAGGTGTGGAGGGGACTGGACTGGGGGGGAGGGGTTGAATGGGGAGACACAATCTCATCTTCCAGAGCCACAGCAGTGCCAAGAACTGCCTGAAGGGCCCAAGCCTCTCCTGGCTGGCTTTGTAGGGGAGTTAAGTCTATTTCCAATTAAGCAAAGGTGGTGACATCTTGATTGTTCCTTTGCTGGCTGGGCCACACAAATTAAATAACTTGATCACTGGCTACCAATGTAACACTGGCAGGCCAGGCACTAGCTCATGCCAAGGTCCCCAGGTCTCAGCTGAACGCTGACAAATACACAGCTGGAGTCAGTCTGGCTTCCCTGCTGTTAGAACAGGTGTTAGGACTATGAAAATCTGATTAGCGTTTAGTCTTTAGAGTTGCTGCCTGTGTTAATCTCACCTGTAATATCTGTATCCCATGGTGTAAGGTAATATTTGAGTGGTTGTACTTTGAGCCCCTGTGATTGTGTAGAAAGACACTAATCAGTGGGAAGGGCTGGGCTTCAATAGATGTTACATCCTGCCCTAAAGGAAAAGGCCATCTCTACCTGACCAACTATTGTGGGACATTGCAACTGGAATCTCCCTACCTACCCTCAACAAGAGGACAAAACACATTTGCTGTTCTGCTCTCCTCCCTCTGAAGATGTGTCATGCAAGTGGACTCCTCACATCAGCTGAGTTTGCAGCTCAGAGCAGGGGGATAAGAACCCCAAAGAAAAAGAACTAGGGATTTCTCTGCTGCTTGGAGTCTGGGGGGCAAAGTGGTTCTAGGCAGAAGCAAGAGATCCCCAGTGCTTAGCCTGGGTTATCCCTAAAGGACATATTGAGCTTGTTGATTATAGAAACTTTTATTACAGTGCTACTTAGCCCTCAGCGGTTCAGGAGCCAAATTAACCATCAGCATTACTCACAAGAGCCACGGTGGTGTGAATTCATTTACTATATAGTCATATATATTGACAAAGCCCTGGCTGGGATGATTTAGTTGGGGTTGGTCCTGCTTTGAGCAGGGGGTCGGACTAGATGACCTCCTGAGATCTCTTCCAACCCTAATCTTCTATGATTATATGATATTTAAACAGGGCAGGAGAAATATTTAGTGTATATATCTATATTATTCTCACAGCCAAAGACTGACCAAGTATTATTATTTTATCAACTACAATTGTTAATAACATAGTAAAAGCCTCCTGATTGGTTAATAATTAAACCACACAGTGTTTTAATATCATGTGCTGCAAAGAGATGCAGGAGACACGTTAAAGAGCCACTTGTAGCTCGCGAGCCTCCGTCTGAGTATCACTGGTTTATTACCTTCTGAAACTTAAGATTGTAACTCATTTGTGCATATCTGTGTTTACCTGCTTTAACCTTGTCAATAACTCCCTGGTTTCCTTCTCCTAATTAATAACTCTAGATAGTTTATTATAGGATTGCCTACAAGCGTTGTCTTTGGTGTGAGATCTAAGGTGCAACTGACCTGGGGTAAGTGAATGGTCTTTTGGGACTGGGAGTAACCTGAATATTGCTGTGATCCTTGGTGTAAGGGACCAGCTATCACAAAGGCAGGCTCACCTGAGTGGCAAGATAGGTCAGAGTCCTCAAGGGGACTGTCTGTGACCCCATGTTAAGACTATTATAGTGCCTGAGGAGTGCACACTTGATAACTGGTTGGTGAAATTTAAGTATAGAATGCACAGCCAATCTGGGGCTTGTGTACTGCTGCTTAACCATCTGCTGTGAATGTTGGTACTAACGCTCTTGGGTCACTGCAGGCAGAATTACAACCACGTTATTGAGGAGATAGTCAAATACCACTGCTGAAATTCATGTGATGAGGCACCAGCCCCTGGCCTCATTGACAATATGAAATGTGTATTTCCTCATGTGGGCTTGGCAAGAGCCGAAGCTCTTGTGAACTTCACCAGAGACAACAATGATCAAAATCAGTTTGAATTAGCATTGAACCTGAGCCATTTGTCAGAGGTGCAAAGGAAAATGGCCCAGCAGATGCTGAAAAAACAGCCCAAAGCTTTCTCCAGAGATGATGGAGACATTGGACAGATCCCTACTCTGCAGATGCTGATCAAGTTACATGAAGACTGACAGGTAAGGGCTTGGCTACACCTGGAAATGGACTGAAATAGCTATTTGGGTGTAAGACTCCACTCTAATTCTCAGTATGCCTTTCACCTGATTTGGCTCAGTCTACAAGGGAATACATTGCCAAGTGTACACAAGCCTTCAGTGCCACACCAGCTATGTAAAGCGGTGACAGAATATCTGCAAGACTGAAAAAACCAAAGTCAAACGAATTATCACCACTGGTGTTTGGAAATGGGATGGCAGCCTCCGACTCTGCAGACTATCAGAAACTGAACAGAAAAACACCCCAGACAAATGACCCACCCCTCAAACTCAGTATGTTCTGAATGGACAAGGAGGTAAATCTTGGTTCTTCATCTTAGATCGGGGGTTCGCAGCTGAACAAAGCATCATCCCAAAGTCTCCATTACTCCATGGGGTTTATATGAGTGGGCCAGAATCCCATTCGGGTTAAAAAGTACACTTGCTGCTCCTCTGCGGTGTATGGAAGAGTGCCTTGCGAAGCTTAGGGACGAGCTGTATGTTCCATACCTGGACAGTGTCCTAATTGCAACAGTTACAGAAACAGAGAATTAAGCTGAAAGCTTCTAAATGTGATCTTATGTGGGAATGGTGGCATCTGCTGAAGGTTACAAGATGGATCCAGCTATCACCTTGGCTGTTCAGACTTCTGCAGAGAAACCACCAAGCACACGGGGGAACTTAAGATACTAGGCTTCCTCACCTGCTACTGAAGGCACATTCATGACTTCTCTTGACTAGCAAAGCCCTTGTATAACTTGCTGAGTGTTCCATTGGAATAAAACACGCATGAAAAAGAAGAAAGCCAGAGGAGAGCCAGTTACCAGGACTGAGCAACATCAAAGTGTTCTAAGCCAGCTGACAGACTTCCCTGTACAGTTACCAATAACAGCCTATCCTGAGTTTTCCTTATCCTTCATGTAGATGCTTCAAATAATGGACTAGATGCAGTCTTGTACCAGTGTCAGGAAGGCAAACCAAGAGCCATTGGTTATGGGTCAAGAACACTAACTCCAACAGAGAAGAATGATCATCTTCACTCAGGAGAGCTGGAATGTCTAGCTTTAAAGGGGGCTGTCACTGACAGATTTCATGACTACCTTTACCATGCACAGTTTACTGTGATAAGAACCCACTAACCTATGTCTTCACCTCTGCCAGGCTGAATGCTACAGCACATGGGTGGGTCGCAGAATTAGCTGGCTTTAACTGGGAAATCTAATATGGAGGCAGATGCTTTATCCAAAATGGCCCTTGATATGGAAAAATAGATGACAGAATGCACAAAAGTGATGAGCAAAGATGTTGTTAATGCTATCTTACAATCCTTGCATGTACAGAGATGACGAGGTATCCTGGTAGCACTATTGCTATCAACCCTTGGGCAGTAGTTGACTTCTTCATGGGCATTAAATCCACCATAAAGCCTGTTCCATGAGAAGACATTTTGCCAGCTCAGAAGGAAAATCTAACTATTGCTAACATTCTTCATTGTAAATCTTTGTGGCAGAAGCCGAATAACCAACAGAACACAAGGAAACTGTAAAATCCCCAGCCTGGTGTGAAAATGGTATTGGTTGTATTTGGATAGAGATGGAATATTTTATCAGAAAACCAAGTTACAAAATCAGCTGGTATTACCTGAAAAATACACAAAGTAAATATATCGAGAAGTACCTGAAGAGATGGGACATCTAGGAGCAGCGCAAGTAATCAGTTTCACAGGAGATCAGTTTTGGGCTCACAGATGAAGAGGGACATTGACCATTATGTCGTCAAACAAAAGAAATCTCACTCGCCTACCAGAGATCCCCTAACTTTGTTACGACAGAACCATTTGAGCTTGTATCAATAGACTTCTTGCACCTAGAAAGGTGCAAAGGAGGATATGAATACATCTTAGTCTTATTAGATAACTTCATTAGGTTTGTCCAAGCTGACCCTGCCACCAAGAAGTCAGGAAAGGCTGTGGCAGACAAGATCTTCAAGGACTTTATTTTAAAATTTGGTTTCCCCAAAAGGATCCACCATGACCAAGGGCCAGACTTTGAAAATAATGTATTTACCGCACTACTATCAAAATGAAACATCCTGCACAACTCCATACCACCCATAGGGCAATGGGCAAGTAGAAAGGCTGAACTGAATTCTTCTGGCTATATTGAGAACCTTGCCATAAGGGAAAAAGTCAAACTGGAAGGACTCTCTTAACAACATAACATATACCTAGAAGAGTACACTACTAACTATGGAAGATCACCAGATTTGTCCATTGACATCGTGCTTGGTTTACTGATAAACTCTTTATCTGCACCTGGGAACCATAATGGTTATGTTGAAATATGGAAACAGCAGCTGAAAGAAGCTCATGAACTCATGCTGGTGGTGGAAGGAACAACTGATCAGAAAGTGCCTGGAGCAGCCCTCTCCCCAGGTGACAGAGTGCTTTCAGAGCGAGGGTGATCAGACAAATTAAAATCCTGTTGGGACAATAAAATCCATGTCAGCTCAAAAGGAGTACAAAAGATTATGCACTTGGGGCAGCTAGCCCCTCCCACCATTAGCTACCCGCTATTTTTAGCACACTAGCTTGATCAGGGCTTGTGCGGGTATGTCTTCTTGAGTTGAAAATTACACCTCTGGCTCCAAGGGTTGACATACCCTGAGAGTGAAGATCAGTTATATTACCTGATGGTGCCAGCTACTGCTCATGGCACTGTGATGAAGTAGAAATATTTTACATAAGAACGGCCATACTGGGTCAGAACAAAGGTCCACCTAGCCCAGTATCCCGTCTTCCGACAGTGACCAATGCCAGGTGCGCCAGCAGGAATGAACAGAACAGGTAATCATCAAGTGATCCATTCCCTGTCACGCATCCCCAGCTTCTGGCAAACAGAGGCTAGGGACACCACCCCTGCCCATCCTGGCTAATAGCCATTGGTGGACCTATCCTCCATGAACTTATCTAGTTCTTTTTTGAACCCTGTTCTGGTCTTGGCCTTAACAACATCCTCTGGCAAAGAGTTGCACAGGTTGACTGTGCGTTGTGTGAAGAAATATTTCCTATTGTTTGTTTTAAACCTGCTGCCTATTAATTTCATTTGGTGACCACTAGTTCTTGTGTTATGAGAAGGAGTAAATAACACTTCCTTATTTACTTTCTCCACACCAGTCATGATTTTATAGACCTTTAACATTTAACATCCCTATGGTGGGAAGAACATCTCAACAGCCCAACACTGCGGCATTTAATTTCAAAAAGGGGAACTATGCAAAAATGAGGGGATTAGTTAAACAGAAATTAAAAGGTACAGTGACTAAAGTGAAATCCCTGCAAGATGCATGGGTGCTTTTTAAAGACACCATAATAGAGGCCCAACTTAAACGTATACCCCAAATTAAGAAACACAGTAAAAGAACTAAAAAAGAGCCACCGTGGCTTAACAACCATGTAAAAGAAGCAGTGAGAGATAAAAAGACTTCCTTTAAAAAGTGGAAGTCAAATCCTAGCGAGGAAAATAGAAAGGAGCATAAACACTGCCAAATTAAGTGTAAACATGTAATAAGAAAAGGCAAAGAGGAGTTTGAAGAACGGCTAGCCAAAAACTCAAAAGGTAATAAAATGTTTTTTAAGTACATCAGAAGCAGGAAGCCTGCTAAACAACCAGTGGGGCCCCTCGATGATCGAGATAGAAAAGGAGCGCTTAAAGACTATAAAGTCATTACGGAAAAACTAAACGAATTCTTTGCTTCAGTCTTCATGGCTGAGGATGTTAGGGAGATTCCCAAACCTGAGCTGGCTTTTGTAGATGACAAATCTGAGGAACTGTCACAGATTGAAGTGTCACTAGAGGAGGTTTTGGAATTAATTGATAAACTTAACATTAACAAGTCACCGGGACCAGATGGCATTCACCCAAGAGTTCTGAAGGAACTCAAATGTGAAATTGCGGAACTATTAACTAGGGTTTGTAACCTGTCCTTTAAATTGGCTTCTGTACCCAACGACTGGAAGATAGCAAATGTAACGCCAATATTTTAAAAGGGCTCTAGAGGTGATCCCGGCAATTACAGACCTGTAAGTCTAACGTCGGTACCGGGCAAATTAGTCGAAACAATAGTAAAGAATAAAATTGTCAGACACCTAGAAGAACATAAATTGTTGGGCAAAAGTCAACATGGTTTCTGTAAAGGGAAATCGTGTCTTACTAATCTATTAGAGTTCTTTGAAGGGGTCAACAAACATGTGGACAAGGGGGATCCAGTGGACATAGTGTACTTAGATTTCCAGAAAGCCTTTGACAAGGTCCCTCACCAAAGGCTCTTACGTAAATTAAGTTGTCATGGGATAAAAGGGAAGGTCCTTTCATGGATTGAGAACTGGTTAAAAGACAGGGAACAAAGGGTAGGAATTAATGGTAAATTCTCAGAATGGAGAGGGGTAACTAGTGGTGTTCCCCAAGGGTCAGTCCTAGGACCAATCCTATTCAACTTATTCATAAATGATCTGGAGAAAGGGGTAAAAAGCAGAAAGGGGTAAACAGTGAGGTGGCAAAGTTTGCTCAAGATAGTTAAGACCAAAGCCGACTGTGAAGAACTTCAAAAAGATCTCACAAAACTAAGTGATTGGGCAACAAAATGGCAAATGAAATTTAATGTGGATAAATGTAAAGTAATGCACATTGGAAAAAATAACCCCAACTATACATACAATATGATGGGGGCTAATTTAGCTACAACAAATCAGGAAAAAGATCTTGGAGTCATCGTGGATAGTTCTCTGAAGATGTCCACGCAGTGTGCAGAGGCGGTCAAAAAAGCAAACAGGATGTTAGGAATCATTAAAAAGGGGATAGAGAATAAGACGGAGAATATATTATTGCCCTTATATAAATCGATGGTACGCCCACATCTTGAATACTGTGTACAGATGTGGTCTCCTCATCTCAAAAAAGATATACTGGCACTAGAAAAGGTTCAGAGAAGGGCAACTAAAATGATTAGGGGTTTGGAAAGGGTCCCATATGAGGAGAGATTAAAGAGGCTAGGACTTTTCAGCTTGGAAAAGAGGAGACTAAGGGGGGATATGATAGAGGTATATAAAATTATGAGTGATGTGGAGAAAGTAGATAAGGAAAAGTTATTTACTTATTCCCATAATACAAGAACTAGGGGTCACCAAATGAAATTAATAGGCAGCAGGTTTAAAACAAATAAAAGGAAGTTCTTCTTCACACAGCGCACAGTCAACTTGTGGAACTCCTTGCCTGAGGAGGTGGTGAAGGCTAGGACTATAACAGCGTTTAAAAGAGAACTGGATAAATTCATGGAGGTTAAGTCCATTAATGGCTATTAGCCACGATGGGTAAGGAACGGTGTCCCTAGACTCTGTTTGTCAGAGGGTGGAGATGGATGTCAGGAGAGAGATCACTTGATCATTACCTGTTAGGTTCACTCCCTCTGGGGCCCCTGGCATTGGCCACTATCGGTAGATAGATTACTGGGCTAGATGGACCTTTGATCTGACCCAGTATGGCCGTTCTTATGTTCTTATGACCTCTATCATACCCCCCTTAGTCATCTCTTTTCCAAGCTGAAAAGTCCCAGTCTTATTAATATCTCCTCATAGATGATGCTGATGTGTGCCTCAGTTTCCCCTGTAGTGCTGTATTGTTACCCAGTGGCTGGAAAGGGACTGTTTGTTCTTGGGGCAGGCTAAGACACAGGTGTAAATGGTGCCTAGCTGTGTGGGACTAAGTGGGTCATTGGAAAAGGACTAGCTGAGCCCGATCCATTATCAATGGAGAATCCATGAGGATAATGGGAAATCCAATCACTGGGCCATTGACACCTAGCAACCAACAAGCATGGATTGCCCACCTCTCTGCAGGCAGCCATGCAGCATTTCCCCAACGGGAGAGCAAAGGACTGGAGAGGTGTGAGGTGGGCCATAAGAGCTGGCTGCTGGAAGGAGTTGGGGCTCTCACCTTGCATCTGACGAAGGAAGGACAGACAGACCTTGAACCAAGGGGTTCACTACAACTTAGTGGGGCTCTGAGCTGACCAGGATGGATTAGGTTTTAACCTTCAGTTCTCTGTGCTACCCAAAGGACTCCCTGTGCTGTGTCCAATTAATGAATCAACCTGAATGCTGGGCGAGGTGTATTGATCCCAGCAGTTTGGACAGGTCTCCATTGGGGTGTGTCTCAGCTGGACTCACTGAGCAGAGCTCATGGGGTGCAGCAGGGGGACTGCAGGCCCAGAGGTCCAGTCTGAGGAGGTGGTGAAGCCACGTGGCTGACCCTCGAGGAAGAGTGAGACCCCTGAGGTACTGAGGTACTGAGGTACTTTAATAGCATGGCATATGGTCCCCTGTGCAGGGTAGCCTCACCTGGCAACACAATCCCACCACCATCATGTCTCAGGCAACCCTCAACCCTGCGACCACATCCCCTGTGCAGCCACCCCTGCATGCCTGGATCACCCCAACAATATGCGGTGTGTCCCTGACCACGCACCCTACCTTATCATCCTGTCCCCACCCCACCCCCTGCAAACTCACCCTGGCAACATGCAGCCCTGCCCAGGACAGCTCACCCCCCATCGCATAACTCCCTTCCCCCAGCCACTGGGCACTCACCCCCATAGAACTGTGCAGCCTTACCACTACCTCCTCCTTCCCAGCCACTGGAAAAACACAGTACTGACTGTAACGCTCTGCCCTGGGTGCCATCACACCTAGTCTGCATGGGGAATGGCTCCTCCGTGCTCCAGGCCCAGAGGCCTCCTTTTATTTCTCTATCGCATTGCAAACTCCTCTGTAATGTGCAGCCTGCTCTCAGCACCGCTGTGCCCCAGATCTCATCCTCTCACAGCCTATCTGAGTTTCAGGTCATCTCCCCCAAATGGATGGGCTGCCTTTTCCCAAGCTGTGACGCATGGCTAGAAAGGGTTAAACAGCCGGCAAAATAAATAACCCTCAAAAGACATGTGGGGAGATAATGTTTGTGTTTTTGTGTATTTACATATGTATGGGTACGACAATATAACCAACAGTCCCTGTCTATGCTGTATTCTGATATCATTTAAATGAATTGTAAACATGGGATATCTCTCTTTGAAATGTACTGTGAATGGTGGAGGAAAAAGCAAATGGCCTTATGTTAATTTGTATAGCTAAGTACCGGTGATGGACCTCCTTTAAACTCATCCTAATTACCTTTTGTTCCACTAGGAAATCCCAACTTGTCAAAGAGGATCTGAAATTGTATTAAAGATCTTTGGGCCCTGATTCTGTCATCTCAGATTTGCTTAGACTTCGTCAGGGGAAGTTTGAGTTGCAAGACTGAGGTCCCAGTTATGCTGGTACGCCCTGAATATGAGATTTGGACATTGGACTATGACCTATGAATTGAATTCTAAAGGAAATCTTTGCAACTACAAAGCTCACCATCTCTGCTATGAATTTGAACCTCAATGAATTGAATTCATGTCTGTATGTATAATGATCTTTTAACCATACTCTCTCTCTTTTGTTTTTTAATAAATTTTAGTTTAGTTAATAAGAATTGGCTGTAGCGTGTATTTGGGTAAGAGCTGAAACATTCATTAACCTGGGAGGTAATGTGTCCGATCCTTTGGGATTGGTAGAACCTGTTCTTTTATGTGATGAAATAAGATTTACAGAAATTTTCATCATATTTGACGTGGGTACCTGGATGGAGGCCTGAGGGTGAATCACTTTAAGGGAACTGTGTTGTTTGGACATCTGAGTAACCAGTAAGGTAATAAAGAAGCTGTTTTATGCTGGCTTGGTGAATCTAAGTATTGGAATATCCATCAGCTTTATGGGGATTGTCTTCCCCATTCTTTGCAGTTCACCCTAATTGAGTGACCACAGCTGGCTCCCCATTGGGACCCCGGTCACAGTAAGCGGAATCTCATTTTGCTGCCTGTGATCTCTGCAGGACCCTCTCTGTTATTTCTCCATCCTCCTTGGGTTTTGATCTCTTTCCAATTTAGTTTTATCTGTGAATTTCAGGCCCATGCTGTTTACTGGAGCTACTTGTCCTATTCATTGTGAATAATAGCTCTTGTTTCTGTTTGCAAATCATTTTCTACTGCTTTCTGCAGAGTTCCTTGTTTTTTCTAATTATGTACCAGTTAACACACATGTACAAACTCCAGTGTGAACTCTCCTCTTCTGCTATTGACTGTTCTTCATGTCTGCTCTGTGATTGGTCACCTCCCACACATGACATTTTTTCTGCTTTGTGATTGGATGTTGGACACATCATAAACAGGAGAAGAACAAATATGCTTTCCAGTACAGATTTTTGGACAAATCATCATTTGTGCTAAGACCGGTGAAACCTGGGATTCCCGGTCCCTTTCCAAAATACCCAAGGACTGGTGAATAACGCAATGAGCGATGCAAAATCCACTGCTCCTACCACAGAGAGAATTTGTGAACCCTTCCCCGTCACTACTTGGTCAGCGAGATCATTAACAAAGGTGCTAAATCAGATGTCCTGGACATTGTTCTTTACCCCCTCCTTTGTTTGCAGCCCTTCAGACAGACTTCTGCCCATAGGACACTGTTTGTAGCAAGCCCAGCTGGAGGGAACTTTTCAAGGAAGGCTCTGCTCTGTTACTCCAGTCCCCTGACTTCACTGGAGCTACCCCATCACTGCAACAAACTCCCCTGCATGGAGCAGTGAACGAATCAGGGACGCTGGTGTGTGGGGATGAAGCCCACGGTTTCAGACTGACAGCTGAGAGCAGAAGGGCCCAGTAGATCTGCTCTGTTACCTTCACCCACTCCTGGCTGTGGTAAGAAAAGCCTTTGGTGTATCTGGCCAGTCTGAAACTCACCCACACCCCCGTTTCTGCCGTTGCTCAGGATCCCAGTCACTTTGAAAGCTCTAGTGAGATTCTGCCTCTTAATATTGGCTCTGATATTGGGGCCAGAGACTCTTCTTCCCAAGTGCTGCAGGAAGCAGCAAATGAACTCACCCAGCCACTGACAATGGGCTGAGTCCTGAGCTCCTTACTCAGGCAAATCCCTTGGACTTTAATGGGCCTTCAGGATTTGGCTACAGACAGATTGTTTTTCTTAATGCTTCCAAGTTCCTTGGAGTATCAGCAATGCTTAGGCAGCCTGTCCCAGTGTCAGCGGAGTGGAGCAGAGACAAAGCTGAGCCCCAGGCCAGACCCCTGCCCCCTTGTCTCCCCACCACCTCGTTCTCTCACAGACTAACAGAAGGAAATGGAACATTTAAAGGGAACCTCACCAGGCGCGTGTCAATGAGGAGAGAATCCTGGCATCCCAGACTAGCACTGAAACGGGTCTGGCCCCCACTCTGGAGAGCCTAATGCAGGAAGAAGTTAATGTGGTAGCGATCTTTGAAGAGGCGAGATCCTGGCAATCCCTATTCCCTGCAGCTGGAGTGAAGACTGCCATGGCTCACCCAAAGGTTTTGTTGTTTCCCATCATGGGCTCCTCCCATCTCTGGTGTCTCACTCTGACTTAGAATCATAGAATCATAGAATATCAGGGTTGGAAGGGACCTCAGGAGGTCATCTAGTCCAACCCCCTGCTCAAAGCAGGACCTAATCCCAACTAAATCATCACAGCCAGGGCTTTGTCAAGCCTGACCTTAAAAACCTCTAAGGAAGGAGATTCCACCACCTCCCTAGGTAACCCATTCCAGTGCTTCACCACCCTCCTAGTGAAAAAGTTTTTCCTAATATCCAATCTAAACCTCCCCCACTGCAACTTGAGACCATTACTCCTTGTTCTGTCATCTGGTACCACTGTGAACAGTCTAGATCCATCCTCTTTGGAACCCCCTTTCAGGTAGTTGAAAGCAGCTATCAAATCCCCCCTCATTCTTCTCTTCTGCAGACTAAACAATCCCAGTTCCCTCAGCCTCTCCTCATAACTCATGTGCTCCAGCCCCCTAATCATTTTTGTTGCCCTCCGCTGGACTCTTTCCAATTTTTCCACATCCTTCTTGTAGTGTGGGGCCCAAAACTGGACACAGTACTCCAGGTGAGGCCTCACCAATGTCGAATAGAGGGGAATGATCACGTCCCTCGATCTGCTGGCAATGCCCCTACTTATACAGCCCAAAATGCCGTTAGCCTTCTTGGCAACAAGGGCACACTGTTGACTCATATCCAGCTTCTCGTCCACCGTAACCCCTAGGTCCTTTTCTGCAGAACTGCTGCCTAGCCACTAGGTCCCTAGTCTGTAACAGTGAATGGGATTCTTCCGTCCTAAGTGCAGGACTCTGCACTTGTCCTTGTTGAACCTCATCAGGTTTCTTTTGGCCCAATCCTCTAATTTGTCTAGACTTGAGGCCTTATTCCCTCGTGCGGGTGGAGGTGGCCTCAGGCACGTGGCCTTGCAGAGCAGGTAGGCAGAGTGCTCGGGGAGGGAACATAGGCACAGCGTGACCCATGGCCCTCGCTGTGCCCCTGTTAGTGAAATGCCTCGCACACTGCCCCTGGCTGGGATGCACAGAGAGCTCCCAGCAGTGGTTAAACAGACATGGGGGGGGGGGGGGGGGAAAAAAGGGGNGGAAACAAGGAGCTTGGCAGCACATTAGCGTCCGTCTTCAGGAAGTGACTCCGGCAGGCAGAGAACAGAGACAGAGACCGGGGCCATCCCTGCACTGGAATTGTTTGCTGGCATAGTAATGTCAGTTGGGGAGATTCGTTATATATTTTTATACCAGCAGAGCCAGCGAGCCCTCATGTTGACGCAGATATACCGTAAAAAAGAGCTTTTGCTGGGATAGGTAATTTCATGCAGAGAACGGGTATAAACTACACCAGCACAAGGACCCATCTGGTGGGGGAAGCCGCATCTTCACTGGGGTGGTTAGCCAATATGGGGCCACGCTGGAATAGCTGCACCTGCAAACTCTCTCCAGGGCAGCCTAAGCTTCGAATGAGCCTGCCAAGCCAGCACTAAGCGACATGCACGGACTGTGGGGGCCAGACCAGGACCCGTGGGATGGGCAGGGCACCCAGCTGCAGGCCCCGAAGACCCTGCCCAGAGCTGGGACTGCCCCAACGTGTGCACGGAGCTGCGTGCTCAGGGAGGGCTCACGTCAGGGCGCTGGGTTACAGCAGCCAGAGGGCAGCAGCCCTGGAGATGCTCTCTGCAGCAGGGGGAGAGATGCCATTCTCTCTGGGAATAAACTATTGCTTATCCTTATAATCTATGGGTGCTTGATTTCCTGTCTGTATAAACAGTAACAGCCTAGAGATAAGAGGGGGCTGTCTAATAATTTATGCACCCAGCCACTAGGTGGAGGCACAAAGCATGAAGAAAGCAGGGCCCGTTGGTTCTAAGGTGGGGCACAGAACCGCTGCAATCGCAATGGCCTCAGAAGGCATCATAGTCACAGATAGCTTAACCCTGGCCAAGAGCCAGAGCATCAGCCCACCGCCGGGCTTCATTCACTGCTTCTGCTTATCCCCACTGTGCCTGTCCTCCGCCTCCCTCTCTCTGCAGCACTGAGCACCAGGCAGCTGGGTCTGCCAGCTCCGGAGCTCATTAGAGGGAAGCTGCATCCTCCTGGCGCAGGTGAGGCGTGCACCGTCCCCATATTGATCTGAGAAATTAGGAGCCTGCCGTGGTATTTGCTGCCCTTTTAAGTGTTAAAATAACATTTGAGTGAAATATGAGCAGGTCAGAGAAGTGCTGCCCCCTTTCATCTCATAACACAAAAGGCAAGCTCACCTCCCAGGGGAAGGGCTCTAGCCATGTGTGTGTGCACGTGTGGATCTGTGTGAGGGAAAGAGCCCGCCAGCCAGAGAGGGGGAGCGCATGCATGCTTGTGTGTGAGTGGTGTCTGAATGAGTTTGTGGCTCTGTACAGGGTTTATGTGGCTATTTATGCACATCTCCAAACCACACCGCATACTGTAGGGCCTTGTCTACACTACACAGTTTCGTCGACCAAACAGTGGAGGTGAACACACTGCAATGCTCCTTCTACCAACAAAACTCTCCTGCTTTGCTGACAAAATAAAACCACCTCGACGAGAGGCGTAGAACTTTTTGCAGCAAAGTTATATTGACAGAGTGTCAGTGTAGACACTGTGCTTGGTTATGTCACTGTAAATGGCCTCCGGAGGTATCCCACAATGCCCATCCTGACCACCCATCTGCCCCTCTCCCTTTAAAGGCCCAGGAATTTTTGAAATTCCACTTCCTGTTTGCTCAGCATGGACAGCTCACATCGCATCTTCCAGGCTGATCATGGCAGCTCTCCTGCTTGGAGCATACCTGAGCTATTGGATCTGCTGGCACTGTGGGGAGAGAAGGCTGTGCAGTCCCAGCTCTGCTCCAGCCATAGGAACTTTGATACCTATGGTCAGATTTCTCATGGCTTGTTGGTTAAGGGATATGAATGGGACACACTTCAGTGCCGTGCAAAGATAAAGGAGTTGAGGCAGGCGTACCAGAAGGCAAGGAAGGCAAACCATTACTCTGGTGCTGCGCCGAAGACCTGCCACTTCTATAAGGAGCTGGACACATCCTTGGAAGCAACCCCACCTACACCGCCAAGAGCCCATGGATACTTCAGCAGGGCTGGAGGCGGTGGACAGTGAACTCAACCCTGAGGATTAAGTCGGGGACAAGGAGGTCGAGTTGGAGGATGATGTGGAGCATATGGCAGGGTCGTCCAGTGACACAGCGAGTCAGGACTTCTTTTCCACTCCTGAGGGGTCTAGACAGTCCCAGCAGTCCCGTCTCTAGCGCATATGATGCGGGAGAGGAGAGCCCTGGTAAGTGATCTTTTGGAGTTGATGCTACTCAGTTATATGAGGTAGAGCTGGCCTTTGCTCTGTATATTCTAGAAGTGGGTGAAGGGATAGAAATGTATAAGACTAGCCGTGTTCACATATGCTCCACATTCCCTTGTGCAGCTGAGCAGTGTGATGGAACAGTGTGTTAATGCACACTGAGATTTCACAGGAATCTTCTGGAGAGATCAGTAGGAAACTTTCCTGGAGGTACTCACCAATTCTCTGCTGAAGGTTCCTTGGCAGAGCTGCTTCATTCCTTCCCCCGTTGTAGGAAACTTTCCTGTGCCAATCGGTAATCACTTGTGCAGGGACCAAAGCGGCACACAGGCGAGCAGCATAGGGACTGAGTCTGAAGCCACATACATCCAGATGCACCCTCAGGAGTGAGATATTGGCTTCAATGACCCTCACCTGTGGAAAATGGTGGCAGAATTTACAATATTGTCCCTAGTCGCCTGCAGTGATCCCCTGAAAAAAATACCTAGGCCCTTTACCCCATCTTGAATGGCCAACCCCCACCCGGGATGACCTCACCATGTTTAGGGTGTTCACTGAGATGTGTGTTTGCCAAGGTACAGAGAGAAAGTGATTTGTATGTTAAAAGAGGTGTATTTTATTATAATGATTCAATGCTGTGCGTGAACTAACAATCATGCTTCTGTTTATTGTATCTTGTGCTTCTGCAGATGTGGCCTTCAGGGGAACCCCCTACACACCTGTGGAGCACCTCCACCAGATAAGGAACTGTCCAAGGCAGAGCAAGAAGGACATGTCCAAGGCAGAGCAAGAAGGCCAACGGCATTTTGGGCTGTATAAGTAGGGGCATTGCCAGCAGATCGAGGGATGTGATCATTCCTCTCTATTCAACATTGGTGAGGCCTCATCTGGAGTACTGTGTCCAGTTTTGGGCCCCACACTACAAGAAGGATGTGGAAAAATTGGAAAGAGTCCAGCAGAGGCAACAAAAATGATTAGGGGGCTAGAGCACATGACTTATGAGGAGTGGCTGAGGGAACTGGGATTGTTTAGTCTGCAGAAGAGAAGAATGAGGGGGGATTTGATAGCTGCTTTCAACTACCTGAAAGGGGGTTCCAAAGAGGATGGATCTAGACTGTTCTCAGTAGTACCAGATGACAGAACAAGAAGTAATGGTCTCAAGTTGCAGTGAGGGAGGTTTAGGTTGGATATTAGGAAAAACTTTTTCACTAGGCAGGTGGTGAAGCACTGGAATGGGTTACCTAGGGAGGTGGTGGAATGTCCTTCCTTAGAGATTTTTAAGGTCAGGCTTGACAAAGCCCTGGCTGTGATGATTTAGTTGGGAATTGGTCCTGCTTTGAGCAGGGGGTTGGACTAGATGTCCTCCTGAGGTCCCTTCCAACCCTGATATTCTATGATTCTATGTTCTGAGAGGTGCTCCAATCCTCAGAGACCGAAAAAGGAGAATGCAGAGAGTGGAGAGAGAGCTTGAAGGAAAAATTTAAAATAGACGGGCCAGATAGAAAGGAGAGTGAGGAGCTCATTGTAAAGGGCCAGGAGTGGATGATAAGTCATGGAGGAGGAAACAGAGAAGTCCCTAATCATGCTCCAGGCAGAACACATGCATGCTTCCGCCCCCCCCAGCAGCTGTTACAGAACTGCTGTCCATGCCCTCCCCAAACTCCTCCCACACATTCCTTGCAACTTCCCAGAACATCTCTGTACCCCATTCACTCCATCCCTTTGGACATCTTCCAAAATGATAGGTGGACTTAGACACAGCTATGAGAGCCTACACTGCCCTGCACTCTTATCTCCCTTCCCACTAAACCTTTTGTGTGTGCTGTTAATTGGTATTTAATAAAAACAAACTCTCTGAAACATAAGTCAGCTTTATTTGTCTCCTACACATGGTGTTTGCTGCTGGTAGTAATACATAGTGTCAGTTTAATCATTTGCTGACTACAAATCCTGGTCAGGAATTATCACAATTTTCATGCCAGGTGGAAGAACGAAAACAAAGCATGGCAGAGTGCTGTACAGAAAAACATTACTGGTGCTCATTGTCAAAATGTTGGCTCAAAGCCACTCTGATTCAAATAGATCCCCGTTGTGCCCCTCTAATAGCCCTAATCTGGCTGCTCAAATTCAGCAGCCAGGCAATCTGCCTCCGCGCTCCACCCCAGGGGAAACTTTTTCACCCTTAGCCTCACAAATATTATGCAGCGCACAGCTGGCTGCTATGATCACGGGAATATTTTCCTCATTTAGATCTAACCTGCCATAAAGGCAGCACCAGCGAGCTTTTAATATGCCAAATGCACATTCAGCGGTCATTCTGCACCTGCTCAGCCTATTGTTGAAGTGCTCCTTGCTGCTGTCCAGGTTTCCAATGTAAGGCTTCATGAGCCATGGGAGTAAGGGGTAGGCTGGGTCTCCCAGGATCACTATGGGCATTTCAACATTCCCCATTGGAATCTTCTGGTCTGGAAAGAAAGTCCCTGCTTGGAACGTTCTGTACAGGCCAGTGTTCCTGAAGATGCGTGTGTCATGAACCTTCCTGGACCACTCCACGTTGATGTCAGTGAAACGCCCACGATGATCCACAAGCACCTGCAATACCATAGAAAAGTACCCTTTTCTATTGCTGTACTCTGTTGCAAGATGGTCTGGAGCCAAAATTGGAATATGAGTGCCATCTATTGCCCCGCTTCAGTTAGGGAAGTCCATTGCCGCAAAGCCATCCCTATTTCACACACATTGCCAAAAGTCAGAGTCCTTCGTTGCAGGATGTGATTAATGACCATGCACACTTGCATTACCGCAGCCCCAACAGTCAACTTCCCGACTCCAAACTGATTTGTGACCAACAGGTAGCAGTCTGGAATCACAAGCTTCCACACAGCGATCACTATGTGCTTCCCCCTCCGAGAGGGCAGCTCTCATTTTGGTGTCCTTGTGCCACAGGGCTGGGGGGAGCTCTGCACACAGTTCCAGGAATGTGACTTTCCACATCCAAAAATTCTGCAGCCACTGCTCATCATCCCAGACCTGCATAATGATGCGATGCCACCACTCAGTGCTAGTTTCCTGAGCCCAAAAGTGACAGTCCATTGTGTTCAGCTGCTCCGTGAATGCCAAAAGTAATCTGGTGTTGTTTCTATCCAGAGCACACAGCAGGGCAGGCACCTCTGATTCCTGTTCAGATTGGGAGCTCATGATGTACTGCATGACCATCTGCAAGGTGTTCATAACAGTGACCACAACCGTAGAGAGCAGTGCAGGATTCATCCTTTCAGACAGAGATGGCGGACACACAGTAAACAGATGCTGTTGAAAAATGCTGCAAAACGTAGCCAGAATCCCATGGAATGCTGGGATGGAAAGAACTGCATCATGGGATGTTGAGCCTGCACCCATGATGCACTGTGATCCACTCCACCTTTCCACAACTCCTAGCTGCAGAAGGTGGCAAGTAGCACAGTGGGATAGCTACCCACTTCGATGCTAGAGCACCAACTGTGGACTCACTCTGCTGACAGAAAGAGTGATGTGTGAACATGCACAAGAGATGTAATTACACCGGTTTTTGATTGTCGGTTTAACTTGCATCAACAAAACTCTGTAGTGTAGACAAGGCCTAGGTTTGGAGGGGGTGGAACTGATGTATCAGCACCCGGGGTGAAACTCCCCATGGGGTCTGTCTCTTGGTCTCATGAGATTGGCCTACTGCAGTTGTGGGAGAACACAGCTTTTCTTCTGGGTGCACAGGAGAATTGTGGGAAGGCACTGAAGTGATTTAGCCTGCATCCTCACTGACAAGCGGATAGGTTACCAGCCCAGGAGAAAGCAGAACCTGGGCTCTAATCCACACCCCAAACTGAGCCAGCTAATCTGGGTGTAAATCACCACTGAACTTGGGCGAGAGGGTCTGTGTGTGATAGGTGGGGATTGAGGCAGCACCTAGGAAAGAGACTGCATTAACTTGGCCGTGAAGACACACCCATATAAAGAGCTCAAGCTGCCATGCAGAACCTGAGCCCCAAAGTATATGGCAAGATCACAGCACTGGGCTTTGCCTGGGCTGGTACATGGAGCGGGTTGGAATGGGAA
This sequence comes from Platysternon megacephalum, assembly GCA_003942145.1. NCBI lineage: Eukaryota > Metazoa > Chordata > Testudines > Platysternidae > Platysternon > Platysternon megacephalum. The sequence continues at coordinate 454,611 of QXTE01000341.1, forward strand.
GCCGGGAGGAGAGAGGTCCCTTGAAAACTTCACACAAAACATTTTCATTCGAAATGTTCTGAATCTGGTTGCAGGGAAGATTCACAAGGAAGCGATAGTTTAATTTTGTTTCAGTTCCAACAGCAGGGTCTGTGCATTTATTTCAAGTGGATTTTTGAAAACTGAACACTTTGGGTTTTATTTTTGGCATGGGGATTTTGGGTTCCCCTTCCCCCTGCCCATCCTGTCCCTTTCCCTCTTTTACACTGGGCTCAGGGCTTTCCCCCTTAAAGTTAAAGAGCAGCAAAAAGACCAAGGTCAAACCCAGCTGGGCCATCTGTCATTCTACTGCGTTCAGAGGTGAAAAAGGAAAGGAGGGACAAGGGGGCAGGGAACAAAAATCCAATTGTTTTAAAGAAAATTTGGCTTTTGAAAAAATAAATGACAGGAAAACTTCAGTTTGAAACAAAACTAAATGAAAATGATCATTTAGTTTGAAATTTCCTGTTTTTTCACACCCCTGAACGACTAAAGTTTTAGCGCTGAAAGTGGCAGTGTAGACACAGCCTAAGGTGGCTTCCTGCCCGCCCGCTCTGTGCCTCTCCAGGAAGTGGCTGGCACGTCCCTGCAGCCCTGGGGTGGTGGGTGTCTCCACACGGTGCCCCCGCCCCGAGCGCCGAGTCGATGCCAGAGGGGTGTGCGGGTTGCTTTCGGGAGCTGGTGCTGCCCGAGGTAAGCACCGACCCTCTGATCCCCTCCTGCACCCCAACCCCCTGCCCCATCCCAGAGCCCGCACCCAAACTCCCTCCCAGAGCCCAACCCCTCCCCCCCCTGCACCCAAACTCCCTCCCAGAGCCCGAACCCCCTCCCGCACCCAAACTCCCTCCCAGAGCCTTAGGTGGGGGAAATGGGGGGGACTTGGACCCATTCTGGGCACCACCAAAAATTATCCAAACCTGCCGCCTCTGCAGATAGCCACTACCTGGAGGAGAGGTGGTGCCCAGCAGGCTATTGGGGGGTGGGCAGGGCTGCCTTAGAGCAGCTGAGAGATAAGGTAGGGGAGGGAATGTCTTTTATTGGACCAACGCCTGTTGGCAGACGGGCCAAGTGCTGGCGCTACCCAGCCCTGAGGAAGAGCTCTGTACACCGCGAACGCTTGTCCCATCCCCCAACAGCAGTCAGTCCAATAAAAGCTATTTCCTCCCCTGTGTCATCTCTCTCATATCCTGGGAGTCTGGGACCCACCCGGCTCCCACACCACTGCTGCCAAGAGCCCAGGAGTGGGGCTGCCGGGGGACTGGCTGCACTGGCCGGAGAACAGCCACTCCGGCTGGGAGGAATGTGGAGGCTTCGACATTTGTTTTCTTTCTGCATCACCAGGGAAATTAAACCTTCTGAAATTGTCCCCAGCAAACAAAGCGGGGGACCCTTAAGGTGCAAGCGCCTGTTTGGCCCGATACAAGGTAGGGATTTGAGCTTGGGTCTCCCACAGCCCTAGGGAGCGTCCTGCCCACTGGGTACACAATCAGTGCCTTCCACTCCAGCTACTCCACTTTGTGTAATACTTAAACAGCCATGGGCCAGCCAGAGCCAGCTCCTAAAGACCTGGGAGCTAGGGACTGGAACCTGGGGCACCCACACCCCAGGTGAGTGCCTGACCATTGGGCTATTGGTTACCCTGGAGGGCAAAGGGGTGGCTCATCATGTTCAGTCCTCAATGGCTGGGCCCCTCCTCTGGCACTGGGCAACGTGGTGTGTGCAGGTGGCACCCAGTGCAGCTGTGCTGCCGGTGCAATGCCAGGGCCTCTCTCCTGACAGGCTCTGTGTAGCCGAGGCTGCAGAGCGAGTGCGTAGAGGGGTGTGGCTGACAGGTGGTGCTCTGCCCTGGGGGCATTGCGGAGCATGTGCTGATCTTGGGTGCCAGGGTTCCCTGGGCACCCAGGCTGGGGCTCTGCAAGGCAGTGATTTAGTACTGCCCTGGCACACTGCTCCCAGACTGCAGGATGTACCAGTATCACAGGGGGCTGGCCCTGTGCGGCAACAGGGCCGATACCCTGCAATCTGCACTGGGGCCTAAGCCCCTTTGCTGTGCCTCAGGGAGCAACACTTGGCATTTCAATCCTCAAATATACGTGACCCATGTGCCCTGACACACCTGCCCTAGAGGCTGCCAGGGTTCTCCGCAGCACTCTCCCTCACTGCCCCCTCTCTGTGCCCATCCCCCCTGAGGCCACCTCAGCTTTCTGCCTGCACCGTCCCTCCCCCATTCTCCAGCGGGAGGGGTTGTTTGCTTTACGGTGCCGCATCCCCCTTGCCCCAGCTGGCAGCGCTCAGCCCAGCATCTGTTCCGGCCCCCCTGCCTCTCCCCCTCGCTGCGTCTCTCTGGAGCGCGATTTCGCCGCGCCCTGGGTGAGAGCAAGAGAAATATGTGCTGAGATGACATTTCGGTTATACATGATGCCATTAAAATATGATAAGAACGCTATTAACATTAATAATCCTTTTCATTGTATCATTTAGGGAGCAAAACAAGCCATTAAATATTACGGAGTCATTGGCGCTTTGATGGCTTCAGGGAGGGGACTATTTGGCCTTATTTGTCTATATGCTCACTCAGAAAACATGCTGTTATCTCTGGGAAATGGGTTCTGCTCGGCCTGGCGCTGCCCTGTGGCTCAGAAGGGAAGGCCCCTCTACTGTGCTGGGCCAATGGGCGTGGTGGGCAGTTACTGGCCCAGTGCGAGGGAGACTGGGGCCATAGCAGAGCATCTCGGAGTGGGCTGGGAAGGTCTGCCCCTGGGGGGCGGGATCTGTCTGAAATGGCTCAGAGACAGGTTCATACAAGCAAAAACAGAACCAGGAGGGAAGGCCAAGCTCAACAGGACAGGGCGGGGGTGCACCGGGAGGATGGTGCGTATATGGGAGAAGGTCGGGGTACAGCAGCCTGAAGAGAAGAGGTTATGTGAAGAGGGGTTTGTCTAGGGCTGGGGGGCGGGGGGTGTTCCAGGGGAGCTCTGCAGCCTAGGGGCTTGTATATAGACGAGGGGCTGGATCTGGGGGCAGAGGTATGGGTAGATTGGAGGGCAGAGGCTGGGAGGAACAGGGAGGAGTTGGAGGGGGTGCATAGGTTGGGGGCTGCTAGGGTGGATTTGTCCAGGCTAAGGGTTGCCAAACCTCCCGGTTTTGCTGGGAGTGTCCTAGAATCGGGCTCAATCTCCTGGAGGCTACTAAAGCCAATCCAGGAGATTTTAGGCCACTAGAAGTCCAGCGGCGCAGCAGGGCTAAGGCAGGCTCCCTGCCTGTCCTGGCCCTGCGCCGCTCCCGGAAGCGGCAGGCGCATCCATGTGGCCCCTGGGGGGAGTTGGGGGTCTCCTCATGCTGCCCACGCCCCGAGCACCAACTCTGCAGCTCCCATTGGCCGGGAACTGCGGCCAATGGGAGCTGCGGGGGCAGTGCCTGCAGGCAGGGGCAGTGCGCTGAGCCCCCAAGACCTCCCCTCCAGGGACCACAGGGACATGCTGGCTGCTTCCGGGAGCAGTGTGCGGAGCGGGCAGCGTGCGGAGCCCCCTGACAGTCAGCAGCGCAGCGAGGCTAAGGCAGGCTCCACCACCGCAGCTCCCATTGGCCGCAGTTCCCGGCCAATGGAAGCTGCGGAGTCGGCACTCAGGGCACTGGCAGCGAGCAGAGACCCCTGCTCTCCCACAGGGGCTGGACATGCCGGCTGCTTCTGGGAGCGACGTGGGGCCAGGGCAGGCAGGGAACCTGTCTTAGCCCCGCTGCGCTGCCGACTGGGAACTGCCCGAGGTCAGCTCCGCCCGGGAAGAGCCCGCACCCCGAAACCCCTCCTGAACCCCTACCCCCTACCCCAGCCCAGAGCCCCCTCCTACACCCAAACTCCCTCCCAGAGCCCGCCCCCCCAACCCTCTCTAGCACCCCAACACCCTGCCCGTCCTGAGCCCCCTCCCGCACCCAAACTCCCTCCCAGAGTCCGCACCCTTCACCCTCTCCTGCACCCCAACCCCCTGTCCCAGCCCTGAGCCCCCTCCCACACCCAAACTCCCCCCCCAGCCCTGAGCCCCCTCCTGCACTCAAACTCCCTCCCAGAGCCTGCACCCCACACCCCAACCCCTGCCCCAGGCCTGAGCCCCCTCCCACACCCCAACTCCCTCCCCCAGCCCTGAGCCCCTTCCAGCACCCAAACTCCCTCCCAGAGCTTGCACCTCACACCCCCTCCGGCACCCCAACCCTCTTCCCTAGCTCATCCTGGAGCCCCCTCCCACACTCCAAACCCCTCTGCCCCAGCCCAGAGCCCGCACCCCCTTCCACACCCCAACCCCCTGCCCCAGCCTGGTGAAAGTGAGTGAGGGTTGGGGAGAGTGAGCAACGGAGGGAGGGGGGATAGAGTGAGCAGGGTGGGGCCTTGGAGAAGGGGAGGGGCCTTGAGGGAGGGCTAGGGCAGGGGGCGGGGCAAGGGTCTTTGGGTTTCTGTGTTTAGACCAGGGGTAGGATACCTATGGCACGCGTGCCAAAGGCGGCACGCGAGCTGATTTTCAATGGCACTCACACTGCCTGGGTCCTGGCCACCAGTCCGGGGGGCTCTGCATTTTAATTTAATTTTAAATGAAGCTTCTTAAACATTTTAAAAACCTTATTTACTTTACATACAACAATAGTTTAGTTATATATTATAGACTTATAGAAAGAGACCTTCTAAAAATGTTAAAATGTATTACTGGCACGCAAAACCTTAAATTAGAGTGAATAAATGAAAACTCGGCACACCACTTCTGAAAGGTTGCCGACCCCTGGTTTAGACAGTTGGCAACCCTCTCCAGGCTTGGCTATCTAGACGAGCAGGCCATGGGCAGGGCATGTCTGGAGAGGGGCTGATGAAGGGTGGTGTGGGGCAGGGTGTTGGCTGAGGCTGCACCATGCTGGGAAGAGGTCGGACGCACTGTCCTGGGGGTGATGAAGAGAGAAGGGGCTGTTACAGATGGGGAGTACCCCAAAGGGCTTGCCCAGGAAGGGTAGCTGTGATGGGGTGGATAGACCCTGCCTAAACCCAGCAACGAGCACTGTCATTGACCGGCGACCCTCCTCTTGGGGCTGAGGCGAGGGAATCGTGCTTGAGCTCTGCGCTATCCTGGGGCCACTGCCACAGTGTTTTCTGGGTGTTGGCTCCCCCAAGTGCCCGATGGCTCCTACATGTGGGGGCTCCGGCACGGGGGACCCTCTGCTGCAGAGGGTGGCTTTCAGTGGCGGAGGAAGGGTAACAGCCCTTCTGGAGGGGGGCCTTCCATGGGGGCTGGGTGGGAAGGGTCCCGCTGCAGAAGGGGGTGCTCAGTGGGGAGGGGCCCACTGGAGAAGGGGGTGGTCAACAGGGGGAGAAGGGGCAAAGGGCCCCACTGGAGATGGGGGTGCTCAGTGGGGGAAGGGGGAGAAGGGCTATGCTGGAGATGGGGGGGCTCAGCGGGGGGGAGGACACTGATTTTAGCAGCTCTTCCCAGTTTTATAGCAGCTGTAGAGCCTTCCATTTCCTGGGGGGTCCCCAGGCTGTGAGGCCAGGAGAGCCTACCCTGACGCCCCTCCGGCCCCCTGCACAGCACTGCCCCATGGCCTCTGCATCTAGCCCCGCTCCTAGGTGGAGCGGGGCTTTTAGAAAGAGACGCCGCAGCTCGCTTCTAGGGTTGCCAACTTTCTAATCGCAGATAACCGAACACCCCTTACCCCGTCCCTTCTCCCAGTCCCAGCTGCCCACTCACTCCATCCCCCCTCCCTCTGTTGCTCGTTCTCCCCCACCCTCGCTCACTCATTTTCACAGGGCTGGGACAGGGGGTGAGAGAGCAGGAGCGATGCAGATCTCATCTCTTCCCAAGTGTCTGCTGATGTGGGCAGAGGCTAGCTTGCCAGTGCCTGGCCTGCCAGTGTGGGCAGAGGTTAACTTGCCACTGCCTGGCCTGCGGGCTCTGGCTTATGTTGAAAGCCATGGCAGCAGCTGCGTGGTGCCGGAGTCACTCCCTGCCACACTGTTCTGGCAAGGCCCTAGCCGCACCGATTTGGGGCCTTCTAGTGGGAATACATCCAAATAAATATGCAAATCGGCCAGTTCTGAGCGCAGCCCCAGCAGCTCCATCCAGTGCCCTGCGTTGCCCTTTGCTCTCGTTCCTGCAGCCAGTTTCCAGTCGATGTGACAGTGTTGGAGCCAAGCCGATTTGAATTATTATTGTGAACAAGCTTTTGTTTGCCACCGTAGCAAAGGCATGGCACAAATCTGGCTCTAGCCCCTCCCTCCGGTCCTTCAGCAGTTCTCTCCATGCAGCAGTCCAGGCTGCCTGGCAAGTGCCCTTTTGTATAAACCTGTGATTCCATTTGCTCTGTCAGGGACAAACCCTTGCTCAATTCCTGCTCAACCCAGCCGAGCAAACTCCCACAGCTGCCAGGACTGAGGAAAACTCAGTGAGATAGCAGGGTTTGGCCCTGGAGCTCCAGTGATGTTTGCTTTGCTACTGCCCCCCAACTAGTAGACATATGGGATGGCCGTTGCCAGGTCCTCTGTGCTGGGCCTTTGAAGCTCAGTACCAGATTTGCTTTCCTCCCGCGTTTTCAGGCCCTGGCAGTGTGATTCATGGCTGTTCCTGGAGCTCAGGGGATGGCGAATCTGTTCCCAGCCCTTCTTTATGCAAAGTTCTTGCACATCGTCTCCCATTTGCTGCAGTTTGGCAGGTGGGGCCCCTTGGCCAGAGCAGGGTTTTGAGCAGTGGCTTCTTTGCTGGCCAGCCCCATGAAGGATGCAAGGATCTGAATAAGCTGCATGGCCCAGTAGGCAGGGCTGAGCTGTACCCACCCAGATGGAGCCATTGCACTACATGAATTTCCAGGCTGTTGCTTCCTGTCCAACTCCAGCAGGCACAAGCCCCTGGCCGATGGGCTTGGAGTGGGAGTCTCAGGTGTTTTCAGAGCGATTCCATTCCGTGCTGCCCAGGAAGCCAGCTCACCCCTGTGGAGCACTGGCAATGCCATGGTAGCTCAGTACAGCATGCAAGGGGGGCACGGCTCCCCCCCAACCCCAGCAACTCAGGAGAGGGTCTCCCTGAAACTGTGCAGTGGGCCCACAACTGGCAGTGCTTTGTGCACGTATGCTCCATCCTCTGGAGAGAGTGCAAGCTGATTTTATAGCAAATGATATTATAGGAAGCGATGGCTCTGGCGAGCGTGATGGGCCAGACCCTGTAATGTGCTGTGTAGCCTGATTGCTTCACTTAACCCCGATAATAACTCCCATGCCCAGATCTCCCAGGTGCTGGGAAATCAATTGTAATGAGGCAGCTCAGCACCTCCACAGTTGACAGCAGGAGCAAAGGGATCACAGTGGAGGCAGGAGAGCAGCAGAGCGCTGCCAGTGTGACCCGGGCTGGCTGCTTGTTACAGCGAGCAGTCGGGCGGACGGTGATCAACTGATCCTCCACTGCTCGGTGTGTGTCATGCCGATCATGCTGCACCGGCTCAAGGTCCTGTTGGTTTGCCGTGCCTTCACAAGAGCACTGGCTGCAGCTCAGGGAAGGGATGCAGCGTGCCTGGCACAGTGCATTCTGGGTAACCTTTGACGGGCACTGTGGGATGCCTCAGGGGAGCTGCCCACTACACAGTGATGCAGTGCTTTGGCTGGAGTGCCCAGGCTTTGGACTACAGCAATAACATAGGCCTGGCTTGATGCTTTCTTCCTCATGGCTTGTTTGCAGCTTCTCTGCGACTGTGCAGGCACACAGTGGGGGACTGGGAAGGCATGACTGGTGCACTGTGGGAAATCAGGAGGAGGGTACCTGCACCAGCTGTTACTTGGCAGCAGGATAGGCCCTCCATGCACCCTGCAGATGATATGGGGAAGGTCCCATGATGGATGGCCAGCAGCCAGCCATTGGAGCAGAGTGTGGGTGCCAGGGGCCCTGACCAAGAGGAATTACAGTCAACTATCAGAGGGGTAGCCGTGTTAGTCTGGATCTGTAAAAGCAGCAAAGAATCCTGTGGCACCTTATAGACTAACAGACGTTTTGCAGCATGAGCTGCAAACAGTCAACTGATCACTAATGGAGACAGCAAACCACTCCCACCCCAGTAGGTGAGCTGCACAAGGAGACACACCTGGCTCTGCTTAACAGGAGCAGATCTAACCTCAATGCCTGTGGCTGGGTTTGAAGCATCAACACAGGCAGCTACAAGAGTTACGGCAGCATGTAGAGCAAGCCAGAGTCAGGGTGTCAGGGACATCTCATGCCTGGCCTACCCACTGCACCCTCATTTCTTTGTGCCTGCATTGGGCTGCAGCCCAAGGTCACTTCAATGTGCAGACCCTGGAGAGTTCACTGGGCGCTCCAAGGAATGGCTCACCACATACACTCACCAGAAGGCACAAGAAAGGCAGCTCCAGCTTGTTTGTGCCATAGTCTGAGTGAGCCTGGCTTTAAAGAAGCAGGGGCCTGTTGGTAGGACGTGGGAGAGCCAGGGAAACAAGAAAGGGATGTCTCCTGCATTAGACACACTGGCAGCGACTGCATGTGTCCAGAGTTCATTACAACACAGGGCGGAGGGTCAGATCCTGCAGAGGTGAGGGCTTCCTCTATAGCAACTACCTGACCTCTCCCCATCCTGGCACTGCTGGGAACATTGTCACCAAGTGGGCAGATTGGGGCAGCCATGCACACCCCAGCTCTGTGGGGCAGGGAAGGTCCCGCATTGTCTGGAAGGGACTGAGGGTGATCGGGGACAGGGCTCCGTAGAAGTGTGTATGCTGCATGGCCATGCAGTGCGGCAGTGTCACCTGTCCAGGTGATGCTCTGCTGGGCAGGGCTGCACGGCTTCTGCTCCTTGTGCCATGTGCCCTGAGCTGGGAGAACTGCAGCACCCAGAGGCCTCTGTTGGATGTGAGATGCCATGGGTGGGGAGAATGCAGGGTGGATGGTGCACTGTGCTGGACAGCCCATAATAATACTGGCCGGAGGCCAGTTCACTCTGATCACTGATTCTAAGACAGACAGGACCCCTGTAATCATCTGTTCTGACCTCCTGTAGCCACACCCCCAGAGCACCATACAGGGAAGAGGGCACCACTCACTGAACTGCTGGTGGCCCTCCCCACCTGCCATGTGGAGCTGGGAGGATTCAGACCCCAAGTGCTCACTTGTGGTGTTGGGTGGGTGGCATCAGCCCCAGCTCTCTCGCACTGAGCCAGGGCCCAAGAGCTTCTGACAATCCCACCAGCGCTATTGTGACCTGGATGCTTCCTGGCACTGACAACAGCAAATGAGGGAGAGAAGTGGGAAATGCACAGAAGCTTTTGACAAGACTGTCACAGCATGGAGCGAGCGCTAACAAGGCCAAGTGTGGGCTTTTTAAACAAATCACTGTCATACTGCAGGCAGAGCATCGGTCAACACGGGTGTGCAAGTCACCAGGAAAGGTTAATGCAACAGTGGAAGCCTCAGCACCAGAGAATGTTACGACTGTACCATGTTCAGGACTGATCCATTCCTCTTCCCATCCCCTTGCTGGTGTCACACCCTAGGAATGTCTCCTTCCAGCTGGCAGGCAGCAGGCTGTGCAATAGCCACTGCAGGACTTCGGCAGGGTGAGTTTCAGGGCACATGTTGTCTGCCCACTGCAGCACTGCAGCAGGTTGAGGCTCTGTGCAGGACTCACACAGGACGTGAGAGAGCCCTTTGCACCCCACTCGGAGAGCTGCGTAAAGTGCTGATGCACAGACACTAGCAGAAGATGCAGAGAAACCCATGCCCAGGACATTCCCAGGGTCACTAGAGCTAGTGGGTCTGTTCGATGCCAGCCTGCACCACTCCTTGCCTTGTGTGACCTATTTTCCTCCCCGTGGGAAGTCCACAAGCAGGGTGTGCCTGTCTCGTCTCAGTCCCAGCGGAGACTGGCTGGGCAGGGAGCAAGGCCTGAGATAATTGCTGGTGCTGAGTCCCTCCAGCTGGCTGTACACCAAGAAATGGAACCACTGCTGAAAGTGGATTTGGGCCCTGGCTCCCCCAGAATAGTGCTGAGACTGGCTCACATGCTAGTACAGGCCAGCCAAGCCGCTCTTGCACAGAGCCTGTTTGAGGCTCAATGGAAGCAAATCCCGCTGATCCCACTGGACAGCCCCTGTGGCTGCGGGGCCATGCACGCATCCTTGTGCCATGTGGAGAGGTGGCTCCAGTGTTGGGATGGTCTGGGGGCTGCTCCCCTGCCTCGGCTTCTAGCCTCCCTGCAGGCACCTTGCTCCACGGGTTCTGCTCCTCGAACAGCCCTGCCCGGCCCCTTTCCCTGCTTCTCATGCTTACCCCCTGCACTGTCTGTTTGCAGCGCACCAGCCTTTGCCCCTCCTGGTCTCTCCCCAGGGCCGGCTCTAGGCACCAGCAAAACAAGCAGGTGCTTTGGGCGGCACATGGGCAGGGGGCGGCACTCGGGCCATCCTTTTTTTTTTTAACCTCACTTCCTCCCCTCTCACAACCCTGCAGAAGCAGAGCCAAGGAGCAGCTGGGGATCCAGCATGGGAGCTGAGAACCCACGACACCCTGGGAGCTGTAGTTCCTTGCCTAGCTCCCTGCCTATGGAGCCAGCCCTGGAGCAGGGAAAGAACTACATTTCCCAGCATTCCCTTGGCCGCTATCAACAGGAAAGGGAGGGGTAGGGAGTGAGGTAGCTGAGACCTTATGCTGTGAGTTGAAAGGGGTGGCCCTCTGAATGGGGAACAAGTGTGCCCAGCCCAAGGAGTAGAAGGCTTTGCCCCAGATATCCCCTTCAGCAGACTGGATTAGGGATATTGGTGTGACCTCACTTTGCAGCCACCAAAGAAGGAATTGGGTGGAGTAAATGGACAGTGCACCTCTCTATCTGAAGCCTAGCAAGGGAGGTACGTGGATCCCACTAGAATTTAAAATGAAAAGTAAGGGAGGGGAAGCTCTGCTAGAGGACTTGGGCAGCTTTAGATACAGTACCAGGCACTTAGGAGCATTTCCACTTCTGAGCCATGGAAGCAGAAATGGACTTTTCCTTTCCAGATTTAGCTAATATTCAGAAAGGGAATCTAGCACCTGCCTTCCAGATTTGAACACCCTCAAAATTCAGGAGTGCTCAAGTTCAATTTGGGCAGCTGTTACTTCATTTCTCCCAAATCAAATATACTGATCCACTGTAACTTGCTGTAGAAAAAGTAGGATAAAATTGAGCAAGAAACGCTTCCCAGTGGTTATTAGGACTGGAATTGCTATTTTCAACAGCCATTGCTTTTTTTTTTAGTTGTTTAAAAGGAAGACGGTGATATTGCATTGGCAAATTCCCCATAGAAACAAAGAGTGGAACAAAAGAATAATAAAGGCACCTCAAGGTTTCCTCATTTATGTAGAACAGTCTTATAATATGCATCCAGATATCCTCCAATCACACAAGCTGAAAATTGTTCCACTTTACTGCAGTTCTGTAACCATATGGGAACCAAACCTGTCTGTGTTCTGTAAACATCCAAAGTTCCTGCTGAATGACCCGCCCTGGGAGCGAGTTACCAGTGGCCCAGGGCTGAGGCGGCAGGAGGGTGCAGGTTGGGGGGAGAGCCCGGGGCTGGGGTGGCAGGGGGGTGGGGGGAGGGCACTAGTGGGGGGGAAAGGGGGGACCCCAGCGCTGGGGCGGCAGCGGGGGTGGGTGGAGAACCCAGGGCTGGAGCAGCAGGGGGGAGCCCAGGGCTGGGGTGGGGGGCAGCCAAAAATTTTTTTGCTTGGGGCAGCAAAAAACCTAGAGCCGGCCCTGTCTCTCCCTGCCTCATCACTGAGTCGCCCCGGCCAGTGCGGGGCCAAGCCAACCCTCCAGCACTCTTGGTGCCAGGGTCAGCAGGTTTGTATAATTTTTGATGGTGCCCCTGCCCCCCCACCACACCTGCCTTGTAAGCCGATATATATTTTTAAAAATAATGTCAAAATGTGAGGGCTCTGGGGTGGGGCTGGTGATGAGGGGTTTGGGGTGTGAGAGGGGTTCAGGCAGAGGTTGGTGTGCAGGAGTGAGGGCTGTGGGGTATGGGGTGTGGGAGGGGGCTCAGGGCTAGGGCAGAGGGTTGGGGTGTGGGGTGAGGGCTGTGGGGCGGGGGTGCAGGCTCTGGGGTGGGGCGGGACTGGGGTGAGGGGTTTGGGGTGCAGTCAGGCTGCCCCGGGGATGGAGCCAGAGAGGAGGACTCCCCCCAGCCCTCTCCCCGCCGGCAGCAGCGAGCTCAAGGGGGGGGCCTCCCTCTCCCCCCAGGCAGCACACTCACCTCACACCACTGTCACTGCACGTGCTCCTAGGGCCCCTCTCAGGTCCAGGAAGCCCCCTCGCCTTCCCTGCGGTGGGTGCTGGGGGGAGGCTGCCATCACATGTGTGCCTCCTCCCCTACTGCTGCCTCTCACTGTAGCCTCACTGTGGGTGGGGGATGGGGCTGCCACTTGCCCAGCGTGGGGCAGGAGCGGTGATTACGGGCAGGGGAGCCCCTGTGCTGGTGGTGGGTCCCGCTGGAAAAGGGAAGGGTCTGAGGTGGAAGGGGTCAGCCTGCCCTGGCATTAGTGGATGAGGGGCATTAGGACCCTGCGGTGGCAGTTGATGCCCGGAGCCAGAGGTGCAGAGCTGCAGGAGAGAGGCAGGGACACTCCGGGACCCGGGGGAGGCGCGTGGAGGGAGCAAGTGGGGGCCGGCGGACACTTGGGGGAGGTGCACAGGGATGGCAGGCGGGGCCGGGGGAGAGACCCGGCCCCAAACATTGGTGGTGCCAAGCCCCTGGGCTCTGAATATTGCTGGAGCCTGGGCACCACTGGCCCATATAACTAGCCGCCCCTGCTTGGTGCAGCTAAAAGCTCCTTCCCAAACCCTCATTGGCAAGGAGCTGGCAGGTGGCTGCCTGGGGGAAAGTGAGCAGAGCCAGGCGTGAACACGGCCAGTGTGCAGCCTAGTGGCCAGTTAGGGAAGTGGGCCACCACTAAGGGTGGGTGGTGGCTGAGGTAGGGGGACCCGGGCCCTCCCTACTCCATCGGGTCCCAGCCCAGGACACTGGCAGTGGCGAGTGTGCTCATCACTGAGTTCCCCTGGGCCACTTTCTACCATTGTACGGATGTCTCTGGGGTCTCTAGGTTCTTTGGCTTGTGCTGCTCCCGGCAGCTCCAACCTTTCTGAGGTGTCTGCAGGGACCTGGCTATCCACCTGGATCTCGGTGCCTCTGGCTTCCGCGGTTTGGGGCTTCAGCAGTGCCCGGGCTGGAATCGGCAATGTGTGTCCTCCCTCCTTGACGGTCAGCCCCAACTGAGCTAATCTGCTCCCCTTTATACCAGTACTCCAGTTGGAGCGTGCCCAGCAGAGGTGAGGGGGCATGGCTTCTGCTGCCAAGAGTTCAGGTTTAACCCCTACATCTCCAGTGTGGGGTGAGTGCACCCCGTCACAGGTCCCTTCTGTCCTTGGAGTCTGAAGCTAAGGTGATTCATGTCAGAGTGACGGTTGCCATCTTGGCCAACAGCAGGAACTGAACTAAGTCCATCCAGCGCTAACAACAGGAGCTGCTACAGCTTGAACTAAGGACACCGGCAGATAACAGGCTCACATCCTCTGTGGGCTGGGCCCAACAGGGAACCTGTAACTCAGCCTCACTAGTGGGCTAAGAAGTGTGGGAAGGAACTTGGTGAGAATTCCAGCGGTGTAGGGTTGGAACTGGATAGATGGCCAAGAACCAAAGCCCCAGGGCTCACTGTGAAAATGGGATGCCAATTTGTGGGCCACTGGGAGCAGAATGCAGGTTTGTAGCAGAAGGTTGAAAACCTGCACTCATGTACATTATCACACCTGCACTCACATACATTATCCCACACACTGGTCAATGGTGTATTCATTATCTCATTGGTTTCTAACTGTTTGAAATATTGGCATTATTCAGAGCCAGAAAGTGTTTGTACATTAAAAATCTTGTATTATTCATTAGCATTATTTATGATTAATTAATGAGAATTACAGTCATATCCAGCATCCCCCCTTGGGGTCAGGGCCCTGCTCTGCTGCGTGCTGTACAAATTCGTAACGAAATAGTCCCTTCCCAAAGGGTTGTGGTCTACAGGCAGGATTTTCAACTGCACCCAGCACTTGCCTAATGCTGCTCCCATTGAAATCAACGCGGCTGCTCCCATGTGGAAAGTGCAGTGCATGCAGGTGCAGGATCAGGGCCTATGTCGACAAGGGACATGCAAAGGAGGCATTCAAATATAACATTACCAATCATGTTTAAAATGTAGGGAATGAAATACGCTGAGACTTTGTTAATTGGCAGTTAACACCACTACATAGGGTGGCCACTGATGCAGCCCTAGAATACCAGCCAGCCAGGAATTTCTGCTGTGCATGGCTCGCCCTCACCTGTGTGACCCCATCTCCACCGGCATGACTTCACATGCACAGTGTGTGTGAGGTCACACCGGCAGGGGCGAGCAGCATGCTCTGATACCAGACAAAGCCATGTCTGGTACCAGACATGGACAAATAATTCTGTCTGTCCTAAAACTGGACGAATGGCCTGCCTATCCCTGCCTGCCATTCAGGGAGAGACATCCCCTGACCAGATCCTAACCTTCCAAGGATGGATGTTCCCTGCCAGGTCACATAACCCATCCTGACACTGACCTTAGTGCTCCACTCACACATAGTCCATTAGACAGAATAATGTGCAATGACTATCCCCAAACAGCCCACAGGCCTGTCACATGGTGCTGACAGCATCTCTACCAAGCGTTCTCCACCCATCGTGCAGCTTCCCCAGAACAGTGCTTCAAATATCTTCCTCTTAGTCACACGAAGGCTGGAACAAGTCTGGCCTTTCATGCTACTGACACGATCCACTGCATCAAAGACACGCTGACAGCTCAGCAGCCCCTGACTATAATCTCCCTCTCTCATCTAAATCCAATCTGTGGTAGGGATCTCCATAGCACCCATCAGCACAGCACATAAGCACAGCCGAATCGCACATCTTTTCCTACTGAGCAAAATAATTGCGTGTGCCTCTAATTAGACAAATCTCGTTGGCTACGAAGCTAAGTATGAAGCTAGACTAAGCAAAACTCCTACAGAAGATCATAAAACTGCATGTTAGATTAAAATGGGAATTGCTCATTCATGTCTCTCTCCTCACATTTGACACTGCAGGACAAATGCCAGACACTCGCATTCACCTGTCCATGGTCCCAGTGAGGGAAGGGCTTAGAGTGGGCGAGACCAGCAAATCAAGCACTGAAATGCCCAAACAGCACCCTGAATGTAAGGCTGTAAATAGACACCGATTACATTCGGAATTCTCTGAGGTTGTTGTGGTTACAATGTGACAGATACCTGACAGCCTGAGAATTCAATTAGGTTGTAATAAAAAAATAAATAGGTGTTTGCAAATTTGGAACTTCATAGTAAGTGTTCTACATGCAAACTGTGACCTCATTTGAATGCCCCCATGTGCCTGACTGCCAGCCGTGCCCTGGCAGCCAGGCACCGCCCCAACAGTAATGTCCTGGCAGCCGGGTACCACCCCACCAACACACCATGCCTCGTCCGCACATCAGCGGACACAACATGTTGCTCCCAGAACATGGGGACCACTCTGATCTTCTAAAGAACTGGAGGTGTTGGGGTTCCTATGCTGTCAGAGCTATGGGATTTTGGCTCTTGTTTATACTGCCCATTGTGACGAAGTGGACTGTTCTTAATGTTTCCTCTGAATACTGTGTGGGTGCCTCAGTTTCTGGCGGACCCTCTGTCACCTAGCAACTAATGGCCAGGCCCTTCCCCCCTGCAAGGGGATGCTAAAGGTGTGGGAGAACAAAGAGATCAGGTGACCTCTTGGCCCGGGAAAGAGACAAAGCCCAGAGAAGGAGGGGCTGGAGGGGGTTTTCAGTTTGGGCTGGCTGGGGACTAGGAGTGAGGGCAGACGGGGGTGTCTGCCTCGCTGGGCCCCAGAATGGACCTGGTGGAGGGGTCCCGTTCGCTGGACCGACAAGCTCTGTTTTAGACCATGTTCCTGTCATCTAATAAACCTCTGTTTTACTGGCTGGCTGAGAGTCACGTCTGACTGCAAAGTGGGGGTGCATGCAGGACCTCTGGCTTCCCCAGGACCCCGCCTGGACGGACTTGCTGTGGGAAGCGCACGGAGGGGCATATGCTGAATACTCCCAGGAGAGACCCAGGAGGTGAAGCCGTGTGAGCNTCCCTGCGGTGGGTGCTGGGGGGAGGCTGCCATCACATGTGTGCCTCCTCCCCTACTGCTGCCTCTCACTGTAGCCTCACTGTGGGTGGGGGATGGGGCTGCCACTTGCCCAGCGTGGGGCAGGAGCGGTGATTACGGGCAGGGGAGCCCCTGTGCTGGTGGTGGGTCCCGCTGGAAAAGGGAAGGGTCTGAGGTGGAAGGGGTCAGCCTGCCCTGGCATTAGTGGATGAGGGGCATTAGGACCCTGCGGTGGCAGTTGATGCCCGGAGCCAGAGGTGCAGAGCTGCAGGAGAGAGGCAGGGACACTCCGGGACCCGGGGGAGGCGCGTGGAGGGAGCAAGTGGGGGCCGGCGGACACTTGGGGGAGGTGCACAGGGATGGCAGGCGGGGCCGGGGGAGAGACCCGGCCCCAAACATTGGTGGTGCCAAGCCCCTGGGCTCTGAATATTGCTGGAGCCTGGGCACCACTGGCCCATATAACTAGCCGCCCCTGCTTGGTGCAGCTAAAAGCTCCTTCCCAAACCCTCATTGGCAAGGAGCTGGCAGGTGGCTGCCTGGGGGAAAGTGAGCAGAGCCAGGCGTGAACACGGCCAGTGTGCAGCCTAGTGGCCAGTTAGGGAAGTGGGCCACCACTAAGGGTGGGTGGTGGCTGAGGTAGGGGGACCCGGGCCCTCCCTACTCCATCGGGTCCCAGCCCAGGACACTGGCAGTGGCGAGTGTGCTCATCACTGAGTTCCCCTGGGCCACTTTCTACCATTGTACGGATGTCTCTGGGGTCTCTAGGTTCTTTGGCTTGTGCTGCTCCCGGCAGCTCCAACCTTTCTGAGGTGTCTGCAGGGACCTGGCTATCCACCTGGATCTCGGTGCCTCTGGCTTCCGCGGTTTGGGGCTTCAGCAGTGCCCGGGCTGGAATCGGCAATGTGTGTCCTCCCTCCTTGACGGTCAGCCCCAACTGAGCTAATCTGCTCCCCTTTATACCAGTACTCCAGTTGGAGCGTGCCCAGCAGAGGTGAGGGGGCATGGCTTCTGCTGCCAAGAGTTCAGGTTTAACCCCTACATCTCCAGTGTGGGGTGAGTGCACCCCGTCACAGGTCCCTTCTGTCCTTGGAGTCTGAAGCTAAGGTGATTCATGTCAGAGTGACGGTTGCCATCTTGGCCAACAGCAGGAACTGAACTAAGTCCATCCAGCGCTAACAACAGGAGCTGCTACAGCTTGAACTAAGGACACCGGCAGATAACAGGCTCACATCCTCTGTGGGCTGGGCCCAACAGGGAACCTGTAACTCAGCCTCACTAGTGGGCTAAGAAGTGTGGGAAGGAACTTGGTGAGAATTCCAGCGGTGTAGGGTTGGAACTGGATAGATGGCCAAGAACCAAAGCCCCAGGGCTCACTGTGAAAATGGGATGCCAATTTGTGGGCCACTGGGAGCAGAATGCAGGTTTGTAGCAGAAGGTTGAAAACCTGCACTCATGTACATTATCACACCTGCACTCACATACATTATCCCACACACTGGTCAATGGTGTATTCATTATCTCATTGGTTTCTAACTGTTTGAAATATTGGCATTATTCAGAGCCAGAAAGTGTTTGTACATTAAAAATCTTGTATTATTCATTAGCATTATTTATGATTAATTAATGAGAATTACAGTCATATCCAGCATCCCCCCTTGGGGTCAGGGCCCTGCTCTGCTGCGTGCTGTACAAATTCGTAACGAAATAGTCCCTTCCCAAAGGGTTGTGGTCTACAGGCAGGATTTTCAACTGCACCCAGCACTTGCCTAATGCTGCTCCCATTGAAATCAACGCGGCTGCTCCCATGTGGAAAGTGCAGTGCATGCAGGTGCAGGATCAGGGCCTATGTCGACAAGGGACATGCAAAGGAGGCATTCAAATATAACATTACCAATCATGTTTAAAATGTAGGGAATGAAATACGCTGAGACTTTGTTAATTGGCAGTTAACACCACTACATAGGGTGGCCACTGATGCAGCCCTAGAATACCAGCCAGCCAGGAATTTCTGCTGTGCATGGCTCGCCCTCACCTGTGTGACCCCATCTCCACCGGCATGACTTCACATGCACAGTGTGTGTGAGGTCACACCGGCAGGGGCGAGCAGCATGCTCTGATACCAGACAAAGCCATGTCTGGTACCAGACATGGACAAATAATTCTGTCTGTCCTAAAACTGGACGAATGGCCTGCCTATCCCTGCCTGCCATTCAGGGAGAGACATCCCCTGACCAGATCCTAACCTTCCAAGGATGGATGTTCCCTGCCAGGTCACATAACCCATCCTGACACTGACCTTAGTGCTCCACTCACACATAGTCCATTAGACAGAATAATGTGCAATGACTATCCCCAAACAGCCCACAGGCCTGTCACATGGTGCTGACAGCATCTCTACCAAGCGTTCTCCACCCATCGTGCAGCTTCCCCAGAACAGTGCTTCAAATATCTTCCTCTTAGTCACACGAAGGCTGGAACAAGTCTGGCCTTTCATGCTACTGACACGATCCACTGCATCAAAGACACGCTGACAGCTCAGCAGCCCCTGACTATAATCTCCCTCTCTCATCTAAATCCAATCTGTGGTAGGGATCTCCATAGCACCCATCAGCACAGCACATAAGCACAGCCGAATCGCACATCTTTTCCTACTGAGCAAAATAATTGCGTGTGCCTCTAATTAGACAAATCTCGTTGGCTACGAAGCTAAGTATGAAGCTAGACTAAGCAAAACTCCTACAGAAGATCATAAAACTGCATGTTAGATTAAAATGGGAATTGCTCATTCATGTCTCTCTCCTCACATTTGACACTGCAGGACAAATGCCAGACACTCGCATTCACCTGTCCATGGTCCCAGTGAGGGAAGGGCTTAGAGTGGGCGAGACCAGCAAATCAAGCACTGAAATGCCCAAACAGCACCCTGAATGTAAGGCTGTAAATAGACACCGATTACATTCGGAATTCTCTGAGGTTGTTGTGGTTACAATGTGACAGATACCTGACAGCCTGAGAATTCAATTAGGTTGTAATAAAAAAATAAATAGGTGTTTGCAAATTTGGAACTTCATAGTAAGTGTTCTACATGCAAACTGTGACCTCATTTGAATGCCCCCATGTGCCTGACTGCCAGCCGTGCCCTGGCAGCCAGGCACCGCCCCAACAGTAATGTCCTGGCAGCCGGGTACCACCCCACCAACACACCATGCCTCGTCCGCACATCAGCGGACACAACATGTTGCTCCCAGAACATGGGGACCACTCTGATCTTCTAAAGAACTGGAGGTGTTGGGGTTCCTATGCTGTCAGAGCTATGGGATTTTGGCTCTTGTTTATACTGCCCATTGTGACGAAGTGGACTGTTCTTAATGTTTCCTCTGAATACTGTGTGGGTGCCTCAGTTTCTGGCGGACCCTCTGTCACCTAGCAACTAATGGCCAGGCCCTTCCCCCCTGCAAGGGGATGCTAAAGGTGTGGGAGAACAAAGAGATCAGGTGACCTCTTGGCCCGGGAAAGAGACAAAGCCCAGAGAAGGAGGGGCTGGAGGGGGTTTTCAGTTTGGGCTGGCTGGGGACTAGGAGTGAGGGCAGACGGGGGTGTCTGCCTCGCTGGGCCCCAGAATGGACCTGGTGGAGGGGTCCCGTTCGCTGGACCGACAAGCTCTGTTTTAGACCATGTTCCTGTCATCTAATAAACCTCTGTTTTACTGGCTGGCTGAGAGTCACGTCTGACTGCAAAGTGGGGGTGCATGCAGGACCTCTGGCTTCCCCAGGACCCCGCCTGGACGGACTTGCTGTGGGAAGCGCACGGAGGGGCATATGCTGAATACTCCCAGGAGAGACCCAGGAGGTGAAGCCGTGTGAGCTTCTTGCCCTGAAGACAGTCTGCTCCATGGGAGAGGAGGCTCCCCAAAGTCCTGACTGGCTTTGTGGGGAGCAGTTCCAGAGCATTGCCCGGGGACTCCGTGACAACTGGTGGTAGCGGTGGGATGTACTGCACCCCGTGAATGGTGCTTCTTGCAGTAAGTGACTGGGGAGCAGTAAAACAAAGGGGGGATAACGAAGACCAGGCATGCTGAAGGCTCAGAGAAGGGCGGTTTCAGGGGGCGATTAACCTCTGGGAGTGTGTGCCTAGCGAGAAGGACTGTTGGAGTAACGGGGTCCCCCTGAGGACTGCAGCGAGCAGTCTCAGGGGCGGAGGATCCTGCCGCTCGACCCTGGGAGAGAGAAGGACTTTTGCTGTAACAGGGTTCCCCTGGGGATTGCAGCGAGCGGTCCCAGGGGCGGAGGAGTCTGAAGCTCGACCCTGGCAAAGAGGTGGTGACCACGAGAAGGGCTGGCACACTAGGGGTCTTCCTGGAAACCGTGGGGGAGCTAAGAGCACACGGGCCTCTGAGTCCAAAGCAACTTGGGAACAGCGGAGTGATGGCCTATCACCATCTCCTGTGCAAAAAGAGAGGGTTACGCATTGGGAAGTTCACCAAGACCCAGTTGATCGTGCAGCTGGAGGACGAGGACCGCTCTAAAGAGCAGATTCCTGACCCAGATGGGGCTACAAGAGGATCTGGAAGCAGCAGGAGCAGTAGCCAGACATCCCCAAGAGTCTGGTCCCCAACCAGATGGGGGTCTTCACGATCAGGTTCCCCATCGGGGGGTCGGACACAGATGGGACTGGAGCTGAGTCCGAGAGAGCGAGAGGACCATGAGAGAGAGCAAGAGCCCGAGGAAAAGCTGCAGGAAAAGCAACAGCAGCATGGACTGGTGATGGTGGAGCAGAGAGGCATAGGGGGCTCCCCAGGGGTGAGTGGGGATAGACCCCGGGCTGCCAGTTCCGCAGGGAACCTCGACACTAAATTGCTGCCCCTGGTTAAGGAGGGCGGGGATGTGGATGCCCAACACACGGCCTTTGAGCAGCCTGGTGATTTGAACCAGGAGGATGGTTCAGTGGTCAATGGGGAGACATGCCTGGGGTGGCGAGACCCTGGGACAGAGAGAACTGTTGTCAGGTCCCGGGTGGTGCAGCCGCAGATGCTGAGGGGCTGTGTGACCTGGGTGAAGGTCCCCGGGATAAAGGCCCTCGCCCTGCCTATGGCCCAGATCCCTGTGCAGACACAGGAGGGGTCGGGCTGGCTGGTAGTTGGGGTTCGCCAGGATATCGGCTGTGAGGTCCTGTTGGGGGGTGACTATGTTTCTTTGGGACAGGATCCAGGCCCTGCTCCTGTAACGGCCGAGGATTTGAATTTGAATCCAGGGAACCAATTGGCTAAGATGGAAATGGTCAGTGAAAATGCAAATGACCTGGCTGGCAAGAGGGAGGGGCTGCTGGGCTCAGAATACCTGCCTGTCTGTAACCAGACCCCTGGGGCTGAGTGTGTCGGAGAAATGCTCTCCGCCCCCCTGTACACCAGAGAGGGGGCTCACGCTGGCTCTGATGCTGTGACCAGAGCAGAGAGTTCGCTGCCTGCCCCCACTGGGACAGCCAGGGCAGCGCTGAGCATGGTGGGAGCTGAGACCCCAGCTGAGTGGGGGGACACACAAGCAGGGCAGGTCTGCTGCCAACCAGGTTTGCCTGGTCCAGACGTGCTGCTGGGAAGTGATTACACAGCAGGGAGGAAGCTACTAGGGACAGGGCTCAGAGGGGCTGTGACCCCAGCCCCAGCCAGCGAGAGGGAGCAGGTCCCACTCCCTTCCCCAGAAGCTGATTTCCAGACCGAGCTGCAGAAGGATCCCTCCTTGGAGAAGCTGAGGGAACTTGCTGGCCACCGCGCTGCAAACCCCCTTGGGGAAGGCTGCAGGGACAGAATCCTGTGGGAGAAGGGATTCCGGTACCGGGAATGGGCTCCCCAAGGGGAAGTAGAACTGGGGGGAATCGGGAGGCAGCTGGTGGTGCCCCAGGAATCCACAGGGTTCTTCCCTTTCGAGCTGCTGTATGGGAGGAGAGTGAGGGGACCCCTGGACCTGAAAAGGGAGGATTGGGAGGATCCCTGGTGGATCTCTTCCCTGAGGTGGGAGCCAATCTCCCCATCAGGTGTTTCCCGTTCAGAGTCACTGGGAAAGCAGCCCAAAACCTGGAGAGAGAGGTCAAGGACATGCTGGCTGATCCAGCCGTTCAACAGACCATGGGCCTCACCCGTGGGGCTGGTCCCCAAGGATGGTCTGGTTTTGTGGGGACTATCGGAAGCTTAAAGCCATCACAGTGTCCAATGCCTACCCCATGCCTAGGCCTGGGGAGATTCTAGAGAAGCTGAGGGGGATGGAGAACTTGGCCCTGGCGTACATCGAGGACATGTGTGTCTTTAGCCAGACCTGGGAGGAACGTGTGTCCCAGGTGAAGAGGGTGCTGGGCTGCCTCAAGGAGACAGGACTGACGGTAAAAGCCGAAAAGTGCAAAGTGGAGATGATCAGAGATTGGCCCATTCCCCAGGCCAAGAAAGAAGTCCAGGCCTTTGTCAGGATGGCGGTGTGCTACCGGAGGTTGGTACCCCACGTTAGCCCCCTAGCTGCCCCCATCCCTGAGCTATGTGAGAGGGGTAAGCCAGATGAGGTGGTCTGGACCGAGCAGTGCCAGAGGGCTCTCTGTATACTGAAGGAGACTCTAATCCAGGTCCCGGTCAATCTGGTAAACCCAGACTTTGCCAAGCCTTTTGCTGTGTTCACCGACGCCTCAGACGCAGGGCTGGGCACAGTGCTGATGAAAGCCAATGCTAAGAGGGGGAGACACCCCATCGGGTACCGGAGCAAAAAACTGCTGCCCCGGGAGCAGAACTATGCGGCCTCAGAGAAGAAATGCCTGGCCATGGTGCAGGCCCTTAGAAAGCTGCAGCTGTATCTATTTGGGCAGCGCTTTACTGTGTATACTGACCACTCTCCTCTGATGTGGCGGCGTCAAATGCAAGGGGCTGAGGCCAAACTGCTGGGAACAGAGACACCTGTTCAGAGGGTGGCCAAGGTCAAGATGGGGGCTCTTAACCAAGAGAGCCCAAATTGCAGCCCTCCAAACTGGAGCGCTGGGAAAAGACCCAATCCCAGTTTAAACCCCAGGGGTATTGGGGTGGCAAAAGGGCACGGGCCGCATAAACCTTCCCACAAGCAGCCTGCAAGCGCCATCAAGCACAACAGACCCACAGGAGGGCCTGAAACTGGAATGTCCTGGTGTAACTCACACCAAGGAATGGGAAAGATGATGAGGCATCCATGGGAACGTTGGTGGGTTCGAACTTCCCCAGGTCACCGGCTAAAGTGACCTCACTCAGTTCGGTCTCGAAGGGGGGAGAGATGTGACGAAGTGAGACTGTTCTTAATGTTTCCTCTGAATACTGTGTGGGTGCCTCAGTTTCTGGCGGACCCTCTGTCACCTAGCAACTAATGGCCAGGCCCTTCCCCCCTGCAAGGGGATGCTAAAGGTGTGGGAGAACAAAGAGATCAGGTGACCTCTTGGCCCGGGAAAGAGACAAAGCCCAGAGAAGGAGGGGCTGGAGGGGGTTTTCAGTTTGGGCTGGCTGGGGACTAGGAGTGAGGGCAGATGGGGGTGTCTGCCTCGCTGGGCCCCAGAATGGACCCGGTGGAGGGGTCCCGTTCGCTGGACTGACAAGCTCTGTTTTAGACCGTGTTCCTGTCATCTAATAAACCTCTGTTTTATTGGCTGGCTGAGAGTCACGTCTGACTGCGAAGTCGGGGGTGCATGCAGGACCTCTGGCTTCCCCACGATCCCGCCTGGGCGGACTCGCTGTGGGAAGGGCATGGAGGGGCATATGCTGAATGCTCCCAGGAGAGACCCAGGAGGTGAAGCCGTGTGAGCTTCTTGCCCTGAAGACAGTCTGCTCCATGGGAGAGGAGGCTCCCCAAAGTCCTGACTGGCTTTGTGGGGAGCAGTTCCAGAGCATCGCCCGGGGACTCCGTGACACCCATACCATCAGCTCTCACACTGGAGGGAAAAAGCATGATGTGCTCAGGCCAACAACCATCCAACATCACTCGCCACGTCACCCACATCCTGGCAGAGGGAACCCATCCTCCCTGAGCGCACAGCCCAGAACAGGGGAGCGGCAGGGCAACATAGAGACCAATGAGGCCGGGCGGGGTGTGCACACCAGAGATGAGTGGGGGCGTGGTCAGGGCAGACACGTGCCCCAGTGATCCTGTCCCTGCGAAGCCCCAGAAGAGCCACTGAAGTAGGGGTGCAAGTTAGAGCAGCCCCTGGCCAGGGGTAACTGCCTCCCACTGACTCTGTGCAGTGCCTGCACCCACATGCAGTGCGCCTGGCTCAGAATAACAGCTGAGGGGGCAGAAAGCAGAGTGTCGCCCGCCCCTCACAGCTGCACTTTTCTCCATGTGCCTTAGGCTGAATCTCTGCACCTGGCCCATGGGGCCTGATCCCACACTCTGTGGTCCCATCTGCCTGCAGCCAGGAGCCTGCTGTCCATTTGCTGTCCTTCCTTTTTGCTGCCCTCTGTTCAACACAGCTGGGCTTTGGGCAGCAGTGAGGGGCAGGGCCCCCAGGGTAGGCGGGGGAGGAAGGGGCCAGTCCTCCACAGGGACCTGGCTCTCCTGGCACTAGCGGCACTGCAGAGCCCGCCCTCTCGAATTATTAAGGGACAGGACACCCCTCTCCACTCTACGCTCCAGGCTAAAGCACACAGGCCTTCTCAGCCCCTCAGCACAGACTGGGGGACTGCAGCCGGGTGTGAGGAGTGAGCCAGCCGGGTAGAGGGGCTGGGATGGAGGGCGGGGGAGGGAGGCAGAGGGAAGGCTGGAAGGACGGGGGGCTGGGGGCTCTTTAAGATTCACCATTGGACTCCATCCGATTTGGGCCCGCACAGCAGCTAAGTGTCTGGCTTTGTGCAGCAAGCAGAGCAATTCCATGATACAGCTGACTCGGAGCTTAGCAAGGGAACTCGGGGCTTAGGAGGAGGAGAGGAGGCTCCGGAGCTGGTCCGATGGGTTAAGCCACTTGTACTGGCTGAGATTAGACAGAGAAGGAATTGGATTTAGATGTAAAATCTGTTGCCACCTCCTCCCCTTGGCTCTCTCGGCACCTGGGCTTGGCCAGGGAGGTTTAAAGGCAGAAACGGGGGCCATCCCCATTCCATGGGCAACAGGGTGGGGGAGGGGCCCGGACAGAAAAGGAGAGGGGACACCTGTCTTTCTCATCTGTCCCCTCGCTCTCCTCTCCCCCGTGCTCCTTTCTCCTCATTCCCCTGCCCCCTCCAAGCCGTGCTGGCCCAGAAGGGGCGCTGCAGTCGCTCTCTGGCCTGGGCTCCTCACACACAGGAAGAGTCAGTGGGTCTTGCTCTCAGTATCGGGCTTTCCCTGCTCGCTCTGGTAGTGCCCAATCTGGCCAGCAGTGCGGGGTGCCAGACAGGGTGCCGTGCTCCGCAGAGACATGGCTTGCATGGCCCCAGAGCCAGCACAAGGCAGAAGCAGACTTAGCAATTGCTTCGGGCCCCGAGCAGCTCCAGGGGGTCCCCAATTCGCTTTTTAGTATGTGTTGTGTGTGGGAAAGTGGCAAAAATATTGCTGCTTAGGGCCTCCAATGGGCTAGCACTACCTCTGCATGGCCCAACCTGGGCCTGTGAGCTTCCTCCTGTGCATTTGCAGCCTACCCCGTATGTGGAGTTTGCTTCCTAAGCCCTCCCCCAAGAGCAGCAAAACGGAACCCTAGGGTGCATGGCTTGGAAGACCCTTCTCAGCCCCTGCTGGTGGAAAGCTGGATGACGCTTTGGTTTGCAAAAGTGCAGCACCACAGGTGGGACAGCCCCCAACGGGCCAGATTCCACTGCCACCCCAGCTACTGGTGCCTGGGATGTAAGTGGGGCGTGGTCCCCTCAGAATGGGCATGGGCTGTCACTTTAGGATGACTGGCATGATGCTGCGGGGGGAGGGGGGTGGCTGCTGCTGAGGAATCGCTGCTCTGACCCGCTGTAGGTGGGTTGATCTGATGCAGACAATCTTTGCTCCAGGCACTGGGAAGCCCCCCACACGTGCCCAGGCTGGGCTTGGCTCTGACCATGGCTGTCAGCCCTGGCTGGTGCCTGGGAGACCAGCCCTGTAATTTACACATGGAGCTATTACCCTGCTGTCTCCATAAATAGTAGAGGCCTTGCATGCACGTAGGCCTGGACAGTTTAAGGGAGTGTCTGTAACTTGATTGGGTCATTACCTCTCCATTCATCATCCAGCAGCCATTTGCCCAGGAGCAGCACACAGGCCGGGCCAGGACTGGCTGCCTGAGACAGCAGGGAACACAGCCTTCGCTCCCCATACACAGCTTCCTACCTGGGGCACTAGTCGGCCCCAATGGAACTTCCAGTGGCTCCAACGGCAGCCGGATCCGAAGCTGGGAAGGACACGCCACTGACTTCCCTTCTCTATTGGTATTGAGATGGTCTGGAATGGGCGCTGAGAGCTCAGGTGTACCGGCAGTTCTGCATGAGGTGTGGGAGGCCCCTCTGCTGCTGGAGGCGAAGGTGTGGGCCCAGACCAGGGCCAGCCTTCTTGCTGTCATGCTGCCTGGTTGGCAGGGGGCTCGCAGAGCCAGGCGCATAAGCAGCAGGGAATCCGAAGGCGAGCAGAGCGTAGTGAAGCCAACGATTCCCAGGGGCTGGGAAGCAGCAGGCCAACCCCAGGAGGAGTCAGGAAGAGGGACGGAGAGGACAGCCCCTCTCCCTAGTGCTCCCAGCCCAGCCACCGGCAGGGATCACGCCTCTCCCCAGAAGGCAGATTTCCGGGGGAAGGCTCAGCACAGTGCTGAGGGCAGGGAGGGAAGGAGAATCCTGGTGTGTGACTGGAGCTGCAGGACCTCAGGGAGACACAACAATGCCTGGGATCTCACTGTGTCTCAGATGACAGTGCTTCCTGCAGCCCCAGCACGTCTCTGTGAAAAGCCCTTTACCAGAGCTGGAGGAGAGAGAATCCAAGGGGCAGGAGTCTCAGATGCTGGGGGTGGAGGAGGGACAGTGAAAGGAGGGGGTAGGGAGAGTGATGGGATGGCAGTGCTCCCCCACCCCCTAAGGGATGGGAGCAGCACTGGGTGCCCTGCCCATTGGTATGTGCACTGAAGGTTGAATCTACAGTCAGAAATGGCCCCACACAACCTGGAGCTGGGGCTCCCCCCCTGCTGAAAGACCAGGACACAGACCAACTCCCACGACTTACCACTGCAGCCCCTGGCCCTGGGGGCTGATGTCTGACTTGGCAGCTCTGCGGCTTGGTGAGACTGCCCCCTTACTCCCAGTGCTCTGGGCCGCACCGTGTCCCAGAGGGCTTCATCCCATGTGCCACCGTGCCACTCTGAGGGGCACTCTGCCTATGCCAGGGCAGTGCTGGGAGAGCTGCCCTCACTGCCCCAGAATGCAGATGCTGACGCAGGCGAGCAGCGTGGCAGGTGTGTACAGTGCGGGGAAGCAGCTGCATGGGTGCAAACCGAGCTGTGCTGACTGTGCAAGGTTAAGTTGCCCCTGGCTCTTGCCAGGCAGAGGTTCAGGGTTGCAGTGTAGGCAGGCCCTTAGTGG
The DNA here is from genome assembly GCA_003942145.1 of Platysternon megacephalum. Lineage (NCBI taxonomy): Eukaryota > Metazoa > Chordata > Testudines > Platysternidae > Platysternon > Platysternon megacephalum. Next base: position 482,357 of record QXTE01000341.1, read on the forward strand.
CACGGATGCTGAGCAAAGTGCCAGTCGAACTGTGCATCATTGGTTTATGCAATTCCCAGGGCTGCATGTGCAGAGCAGGGAATGACACACGAGAGCTCGTTCTAGTCACTGGCAGTGCAGGTCACCTGCACCCTGATAACTGCAGGCAGATGAGGTGTGTACCGCTGTGTCACGCAGCCCATGTACATTGAACCTGGGCCCTGAGAGTGGCTCCACTGGAGCCCAGGGTTGTCGGGAGCCTTGCTATGACATTTCGGGCAGTGTTGGAGCCTGGAACAGCAGTGAATGCTTGGGATCGGAAGGAGACCTACCAACGTGCTTTATTAATTGTGCTGTGAGCTTTCCCTTTAACGATTCCCCCTCCAACTCCCCCTAGTTAAAGCTAATGGCCTGTAACGTGTTCTAGCCATAGGTGCCCACCCAGCTGTGCAGCTCAGACAGACGGGGTGAATGGGGCTTGCTAGTTAAGCAGAATTAGGGAGGGACTGACCCAGAGCAACTGCAAATAATGGTGTCCCTGGCACCACCTGCATGCTGGAGCCCCATGGGCCAGTGGGGCTGGCACACGGGCCTTGTCCCTTCCCATACACCATGGCACCACACATTCTGCTAAGGGTACTGAGGCTTCCCTTCCCCTCCCTGGAGCCCCTTCGTGCAACTGATAGAAGAGGGGCTCCCCTTGGTCCGGGGCTTGGGGTGTTGTGCTGCCAGGTGCTAACTGGGCCGTGCAGGGCACTGACACGCAGCACCCCACAAAGCTGTGCTGGGGGGCTGATGTAGGGTGACCAGATGTCCCGATTTTATAGGGACAGTCCTGATTTTTGGGTCTTTTTCTTATATAGGCTCCTATTACCCCCCCACCCCCATCCCGATTTTTCACATTTGTTGTCTGGTCACCCTAGGCTGACGGGCAGCCCCAGGCAGCAGCCCACACCCATCTGAGGCAATGGGACACACTCTCCTCATCTCCCATGAACTGACACCAGCAGAGCTGGAACAAATTTCCCACCAGAACATTTTTCCATCAGAGACGCCATTTCTCTGAACTCAAAGCTTCCCGTACAGCCAGCAGCTCAACAACGTCATTTTGAAAACAAACTGGAACAAACCATTTTAGATTCTGGTTTTGAACTTTATTTATTTGACACCCTTTTATACATTGCAAGAGAATATCACATTTTGAAAAGCCTGTACCAGAGGAAAACGTTTGGATTTGATCAGGACAGAGCGTTTCACTCCACAGGATTTATTTTCCAAAAGTTTTGTTTCCCGGGAAATTTTGGCATTTTGGGGGTTTGTGATTTGGATTGAAAAGAAATTGTGAAATAGTGGGATTTCTTACAGGACAGAATGTCTGCGTTCTGCCCTATCCCATGAGCTGCAGACCTGAATCCCTGACTGGGTCAGAGCTGCCCAGAGCTATCGGGAGGGGCTGGAGCAGGGCAGACCCACCCAGAGGGGCAGGGGAGGGGCTGGAGCGGGGCAAAACTACCTGGAAAGGAAGGATTTCTGATGCCCACCCAGTTACCGATTCCCTGTCTCCTGCCTCACGGCCCTTCAGCAGCTCCTCAGCACCTCCCTCTCATACTGGGGCCATGTTCTCAACAGTCCTGCCCAGCTTCTCTGCCTTGGCTCACAGGGCCTATGTCTATACTACAGGCTGGCCCTTGCCAGCTGACTGGGGCTCACCAGGGCACTGGCTAAGGGGCTGTGTAATTGCTGTGTAAACATTCAGGCTCAGGCTGCTCTGGGCCCCTCCCACCTTGCATGGTCCTAGAGCCCAGGCTCCAGCCCGAGCCTGAACATCTACATGGCAATAAGACAGCCCCTAGCCCGGCTCGGCTGGCAGGGGCCAACCGTTTGTGTCTAATTGCAGCATAGAAAGACCCTGTGTAGCCATGCTCTGGCCTCTTCCTGATGGGTTTATCCCTGCACTGCCCAGTGCTGAATGCCATTGCCCAGGGCCAAGAGCAGCCCTCACAAGGCACCCCAAGGGGGGCTGGGCTTCTCCATGGAAGCCTGGCATTGCTGCCCATCCACCCGGCCCCTGCTAGCTGCCAGCCCCTCAGCCCTGTTTGACATCTATGTGTGCACTGAGTCCCTGTGACAGACTCCAGCCCTCTCCCAAGTTCCCAGCCAGGGTGTTTGTATCATGGGGGGGTGAGGGGGGGAGTGTCTCACCAGCCCTGGAGCCGCTCCCCCGCTCACTGTCAGACCCTCTCGGCACCAGACACTCTTCCTGCCTTGCCAGCGCGGTGTCCCGACCCAGCCTGTGCCAGTGGGGGCTGCAGCGGGGGCAGCATTCAGGCAGGTATGGGGCTGACCCTGGGGCCCTGCTATCCACTCACTCTTAGCTCTGGTTTCATAGATTCAAAGGCCAGAAGGGACCACTGGGACCATCCAGGCTGACCCCCTGTATAGCACAGGCCAGAGACCTGCCCCAGAGCCATTCCTGAAGCAGAGCTTTTAGAAAAAGATCCAACCCTGATTTGAAAATTCCCAGTGATGGAGAATCCACCGTGACCCAGAGAGGATTCTCTGCCCCCTCACCCTTTCCTGGCTGAGTCAGTGGAGGGGTGGCACGAGCCGTGGCGCCCACCCTGCCTGGCCTCTGTCTTTCCCAGGCTGGGAGCCCATGCTCCTGTCCCATGGCCCTGCAGGAGGTCCTGCTGTTGAGCAGCTCCCCAGCATCTCTGCAGGGCAGGCTCTGGGTAGCTGTCCCAGGCGAAGTACCATCGTGGCCCTGGGGTCAGGTTTGATGGTGGCTCCAGCTGCAGCTGAGCCCAGGGCAGCAGGACGCAGTGTGTGTGATGGGCCGGGCCTCGCTCGCCACGTGCAGCCCGACTCACTCAGCACCAGCCCTGGGCAGACAGGCAAGGCAATAGTAACCAGTCTGCATAGCAGGATTCACCCCACGTGCCAGAGGGAAGGAGGCTGAGACATCAGGTCCTATTTTTTGCTTCACTAGCTTAACAGGGCAATTTGGGTCCGTGGCCAACAGCTGAGACCAGCTGGAGCTGGGGCTCTGAAAGAGCAACGGGCACGGAAAGGTTCAGCCAAGACACAGAAGTCAGCAGAGTCCAGAGGCTCCACATTGGGCTCCTCCCAGCTTGCCCACCCTGGTCTGTACACAGCAGTGCAGGGCCTGGGGCTTGGTGCCCTGGGTCGTTCCTCCACTCACCAAACAGCTCAGTTCATCTGGCAGGGTCATGTCTTCCCATGGTTCCTTCATCCAGGAGCATGGTGCTGTCCCCCCCTTCCTCCCACGTTCGTCTTCATCATGTCACTAGAGCAGAGCCTTCCCATTAGTAAGCACATGGCAGAGTATCTCAATATCCTACGATCCAGTCACACCCATCCCCTCTCCCATGCACATTTCTGGGCCCTCCTCTCCCCTCTCAGTCCACATCTACATGGGCAGCTTCCAGGCCAGCACAGCTGGGTTGACAAAGCGCCAAAGGAGGTGGGTGATGTGCACCCATGAACAATTCCAGCTGATCTAGTGGGCACTGGGAGCCAGAGGCCTTGGAGGTAGCAGTGCTATTGTTAAAAGCATCTCTGGCTCATCTGCAGGCACATCTGCTCATCTGCAGGCACAAGCAGCATCTCGCTCAGCTGCTCCCCTTGCTCCCCTTACTCCTTCTCCCACTGTGCCGGAGCTGATGGGAAATGCTTCCCTGAACACCTCCGATGAGAGTCGGTTTTGCAGGGATGGGCGTTCTCACTATGGCCATTCCTCTCCTTTTAAGTGTTGGATTTTGACCACACAAATGGGAAACTTTTGTTGCATGTGGGGGTTTTCCTCTTCTCTCTCCCCTTTCCCCCTTTCCTCAATGGAAAATTGGGAGGGGGAGCTAAGCAAGCTTCACAGTTTGGTTTATTTCATTGAAAACTTGAGCAGTTCTGTGAAGAGTTTGCATGACAGGAAAAATATTTGTTTCTTCTGACATTTGCGGCCAACCCCGCTTTTGGGAGCATCCCAGTCAGGGCCGGCGCTTCCATTAGGCGACCTAGGCGGTCGCCTAGGGCGCTGCTATTTTGGGGGTGCCTGCGCCCCCGCCGCCCGTAAAAATTTGGGGGCGGGACCTTCCGCCGCCGCTGTTGGGGGCGGGATTTCGGGGGCGGGACCTTCCGCCGCCTAGGGCGCCAGCAAAGCTGGCGCCGCTACTGATCCCAGTACAACAGGCAGAGATTCTGCAGTACTTGTTTAGCAGAAAGTCCCTGTAGGCTGAGGATCTGCCTGTTCCCAGCTCCTTGCACCTTGCCTCTTCATTTGCCAGCCGTTCCTTGCCTCACTGCTAGCTTCCTGGCTGCATTCCTGGCAGCATATTCTGTGCTCATGGACCTGGCTGCCCTGGGATTATCGCTGGGTGAAGCAATCTGCTCAGGGGAGCATCTCAGAGAGGATCTCTTATGATCTGGCCGTGTTGCTTGCTGTGCTCTCTCCAGTAGCAGATACACTGGCTCTGCTGGTGCTGCCTGAGAGCCTTGCATGAAGGTGTGATCTCCAAGGAGTGCTCTGAAGCTGTTGGGCTGCGCTCTGGAACCCTGCATCACACTCCCTCCGTGCAGCCCCTCACCAGGGTGCCTGAGTGCCTCCTCTCTGGGCCCCCTTTCCCTGCCGACTTCCTCCCTCCTCCCACACTCAGATTTTCTTGCTCCTCTCCTCCTCCAGGCTCTTCTCCCTCAGATGCTCCATTATGGCAGCAGCACCGCTGCAGGATCCAACAGCACAAGTACAGTAACCATGCAGTGATCTCTAGCTAATACACCTGTATAAATGCAGCATTCGGGAGAGTGAGGTTCCAGCCCTGCAGAACCATCTGGGGGATGTGGCATGGATTCCCGGCCAGTTCTCTCTCCATGGGAGGAACCCCCTTCAGTGTGCCAGCCCTGCTCAGAGTCACACTCTCTCTCAGGGGTTAAGTCCTGGGCTCCTCCACCTCCTGGGACTGCACCTCAGGCATTCTGAAGGCTCGGCCGCTCTCTGTGAGCTCCCCCAGAGAGTCCACTTGCTCTGGACCCCCGGGGCCTCCACACACAGAGGGAACAATGCAACCCGCTCTCTAGCCTGCAAAGACTCTCAGCTGGCATAAAACAGGAGGTTTATTGTACATCTGAACCCAGCACAGGAAGTTTTCAGGGCCCTCAGCCTAGAAACTCTCAGCACTGTCCATCTGGGACTGTCCCAGCTCGGGTGGGCTCAGGCTGCTCTTTGTCCCCAGTCCTGAAACCCACTCCTTCCAGCCGACCACCCTAGATCACCTTCCCCACAGCCCCTCCTCCATCCTTTGTCTTCTTTCCTGGGCAAACAGATCACCTGGGCCCTCTCTCGTCCATCCTTTGTTCCCACTGGCCAGAACCAGCTGCTCCCCAGATCACCTGGGCCCATGGGCGGCGTGTATAAGAGGCTGGGGAAGGCTGGCCATGCAGGAGGGCAAAGGCCATGTTTACACATGGGTCATCTCCCTTTCAAGATGCTCCGACCCACTGCTTTTGGAGTGTCAGAAGTGAAGCTCCCTAGAAATGGGGGGGTTACTGGCGCCTGGACCATGGCCCCATCCACATTCTGCCCCGAGGCTCATCCCTACTTGGCCTCTTCCCCCAAGCCCCTTCCCCCCGTCCACAGCAGAGAGGAGCAAGCGATAGGCGGGCCAGCCTTGGGGCAAGAGGCAGAGAAGAGCAAGCAGCAGGAGGAGGGGCCTCGGGGGAAGAGATGGAGTGGGGGTGGGAAGAGGCAGAGAGAGGGTGGGGCCTCAAGGGAAGAGCCGGAAGGAAGGCGGGGCCTCGGCCCGGGCACCAGTGGCCCCTCTCACTTCTAGGGAGTTTCCAGGGCTCGCCTGTAAGCCTCCCCAAACAGAAGACTCACGCGCTGCCTATGCCTGGGCCCTCTCTCCTCAGCCCTTTTTTCTCCCACTGTCCAGAACTGGCTGGCTTCCAAGATGGGGTCGGCCTCCGGGTCACCAGTTGCTAAATTCCAATGTCCAGGCTGTTGTCTGGAGTCCAGGTTGCTAGGCAAGATCACACCTGGTCCTCTGCAACAATAAACACTTTCTCTCTCCACCCCGTTAAACAGGCCGCACACAGGGGAAACAGAAGCACCCAGTATTCATGGAAAGCATTAAGGAAATCCTCCACTCCATCACAGGATGTAACAGCCCCGGCGCAGGCTCTCCCATTTACCACAGTGACGATCACAGACAAACAATGGACTTCACTGGTCCATGCACATGTAACCCACACACCTCCTGGGTGTGGTGTTCTGTCCCATCTAGTGACACCGAGACCACTCAGAGATGAATGAGTCTGCTCTACAGCCTTAGCTAACAGGCATATGGTTTTTAGCTCATGCAGTAGAGGCTCATGCATTTAGCTCCACAGGTCACATGTTCAAGCCCACCCGCCAACGACCGGGGTCTGTCGGTGTTACACATGTCCTTCACTCGGCCTGCAGAGCTGGGCTCTGCAGAGCAGCTCCAGCATCCCTCGGGCCGGGGGATAGCACACAGCAGCTCTATCCAGAGCCAGGCAATATCATCCACTGACGGCTGCATTGGGACTGGCCCTGCACAGGAGCCCAAGTAGCCTCCCCCTGCCCCTCTCCACAGGGGCAAGCCAGAGTTTGACTGGGGAGCACAGGTAGCACTGTGAGCAGGGCCAGGGTGGCATCGAGGGCCTTGGACACCCCCCCCCCCCATTTGGGTGGATGCAGAGCAGAACTCCTCTCTCTCTCCTCTCTTCTATCCCAGCAAGCCCACCATTCCCTGGGGGCTGCAGCAGGGCTCCTCGGCCCCTCTCCCCAGCTTGGGCTATGGCTGGAAGGTGCAGACAAACTCTGTGCAGCAAGTGCAGGCTGGGGCAGGGCAGCCTGGCCTTGGGGGCACTGCGCAGGAAGGAGAGGAAGCCTGGCCTGGGGGGCCAAGCCTCTTGGGTGCAGCGGGAGCTCAGCGCCTCTTGGTCCCAGGCCCTGTCTTTAGGTGGCCCCGTGGGGAGCAAGGGGCCGAACTACAGGAGCCGTTTTGGATCATTCTGGCTTATTGGCTTTTTGAATCATTTCTTTAGCAGCCCCCTGCTGTTTAACCCCATTCGATTCTATGGTGATTTGTAATCTAACAATTTCCCATAAATTCTTTTCTTCATTAAAGTTCGGATTGTGTAGACAGCAGCAGAACCCTCCGTATAAACGCTCCTGTGCCCAAAGCCGCAGGCTGCAGAGCAACTGCCAACATGCCTACCAAGGGTTATCTCCACCTACCCTAACACCCAGAGACGCTTCCCAGGAGCTTGTTCTGTGCCCTGCAGTGAAGTCGGGCACATGCCCGGGGTCTGCCCATGAGCCCAGCCAGCGAGGCAGGGCCCAGGAAGGCAGTAGAGGGTCACACCAGCCGCCCCCTCTTCGCTGTCCGAGGGGAAGCCTTTCCTGGCCTGTTCAGCCCTCTGTAGAATGGCTGCATGGGGTGGAGCAGAGTGTGGGTCTGGGTTTCAGAGCCTTGGCGCAGCACAAATGGGCCCTGACCACACACAGCTGGATGTGGGCATGCGAGTCCTGGGCTGTGCACACACTTGGTTCCCTGGCTGCTCAGCTGGCCATGTGTGCTAAAATCAGGCTGTGTGCTAAAATTAGGCTGTGTGCATGTAGCGAGCCGCATGTGTGCAGATCCATGCTTGCCAAGGGGCGGCACAGCAGACCCACTGAGAGGGAAGAAGAAGAATGAAACCCTTCACCAGCCGGTGACAAGCTCAGGCTGTTCACTGGGCACTCGCTGGTCATTTTGGAGGGGCCAGTTGTGGCTCCATACTTAAGGCTGAGCTGAGTTTTGCATTTAAAACAGGGATTCAAACTCAGTGTTGTGCATGAAAATGCAGCACGTCTCCCTAGTATTGCTACAGAAGGAGAAGATTTAACACACCAGCCTCTGCTGACAGAGAAACTTCCAGTCATGGAAAATAACCAGCCTTCTGCAATATTGATTTTCAGAAGCTATCCGTGACAGAGAGTGAAAGAGGGAGGAGGAGCTAATGTGTGACTGTGCTGGGAAAAGAGGGGAGCTTGGGTGGGAGTGCATGTGCAGGGAGGTGTGAGGCAGAGACTTTGAGGGGGAAAGGAGTAGAGGAAAGCTGGCTGTATTTTAAAGAAAGCTTATTGAGGTTGCAGGAACAAACCATCCACACGTGTAGGAAGAAAAGTAAATATGGCAGGCAACTCGCTTGGCTTAACAGAGAAATCCTTGCTCGTCTTAAACACAAAAAAACAGCCTACAAGAAGTGGAAGATTGAACAAAGAACCAGGGAGGAGTATAAAAGTATTGCTAAGGCATGCAGGTGTGAAATTAGGAAGGCAAGATCACACTTGGAGTTGCAGCTAGCCTGAGAGGTTATGAGTAACAAGAAGGGTTTCTTTAGGTATGTTAGCAACAAGAAGAAAGTCAAGGAAAGTGTGGGACCCTTGCTGAATGAGGGAGGGAACCTAGTGACAGAGGATGTGGAGAAAGCTAGTGTACTAAATGCTTTTTTTGCCTCTGTCTTCACAGACAAGGTCAGCTCCCAGACAGCTGCACTCTGCAGCACGGTATGGGGAGGAGGTGACCAGCTCTCTGTGGAGAAAGTAGTAGTTCGGGACTATTTAGGAAAGCTGGACGAGCACAAGTCCAGGGGGCCGGATGCGCTGCATCCGAGGGTGCTAAAGGAGTTGGCCGATGAGATTGCGGAGCCATTGGCCATTATCTTTGAAAAATCATGGCGATCGGGGGAGGTCCCGGACGACTAGAAAAAAGCTAATGTAGTGCCCATCTTTAAGAAAGGGAAGAAGGAAGATCCAGGGAACTACAGGCCAGTTAGTCTCACCTCAGTCCCTGGAAAAATCATGGAACAGGTCCTCAAGGAATCAATCCTGAACCACTTAAAGGAGGGGAAAGTGATCAGGAACAGTCAGCATGGATTCACCAAGGGCAAGTCATGCCTGACTAACCTAATTGCCTTCTATGATAAGATAACCGGCTCTGGGGATGAGGGGAAAGCAGTGGATGTGCTATTTCTGGACTTTAGCTAAGCTTTTGATACAGTCTCCCACAGTATTCTTGCCAGCAAGTTAAAGAAGTATGGGCTGGATGAATGGACGGTAAGCTGGATAGAAAACTGGCTAGATGGTCGGGCTCAACGGGTAGTGATCAATGGTTCCTTGTCTAGTTGGCAGCCGGTATCAAGTGGAGTGCCCCAAGGGTCGGTGCTGGGGCCGGTTTTATTCAATATCTTCATTAACGATCTGGAAGATGGTGTGGACTGCACCCTTAGCAAGTTTGCAGATGACACTAAACTGGGAGGAGTGGTTGATACGCTGGAGGGTATGGATAGGATACAGAGGGACCTAGACAAATTAGAGGATTGGGCCAAAAGAAATATGATGAGGTTCAACAAGGACAAGTGCAGAGTCCTGCATTTAGGACGAAAGAATCCCATGCACTGCTATAGACTAGGGACCGAACGGCTGGGCAGCAGTTCTGGAGAAAAGGACCTAGGGGTTGCGGTGGGCGAAAAGCTGAATATGAGTCAACAGTGTGCCATTGATGCCAAGAGGGCTAATGGCATTTTGGGTTGTAGAAGTAGGGGCATTTCCAGCAGATCGAGGGATGTTATCATTCCCCTCTACTCAGCACTTTTGAGGCCGCATGTGTAGTACTGTGTCCAGTTTTGGGCCCCACACCACAAGAAGGATGTGAATAAATTGGAGAGAGTCCAGCGGAGGGCAACAAAAATGATTAGGGGGCTGGAGCACATGACGTACGAGGAGAGGCTGAGGGAACGGGGATTGTTTAGTCTGCAGAAGAGAAGAATGAGGGGCGATTTGATAGCTGCTTTCAACTACCTGAAAGGGGGTTCCAAAGAGGATGGATCTAGACTGTTCTCAGTGATAGAAGATGACAGAACAAGGAGTAATGGTCTCAAGTTGCAGAGGGGGGGGGTTAGGTTGGACATTAGGAAAAACTTTTTCACTAGTAGGGCGGTGAAGAACTGGAATGGGTTACCTAGGGAGGTAGTGGAATCTCCTTCCTTCGAGGTTTTGAAGGGCAGGCTTGACAAAGCCCTGGCTTGGCTGTTATAGTTGGGTTTGGTGGTGTTATGAGCAGAGGGTTGGACTAGATGACCTCCTGAGGTCCCTTCCAACCCTGAGATTCTATGATTCTATGATTCTATGATTTTGGAGGACAAGAGAGAGGGGAAGACTGGGTTGTGCACTGCAGGTGCTTTGTGTTGCTCTGGAGAAACAGAGCCACTGAAAGCTCAGTTCAGCTGGCCCATGAGTGCTGGCTGGCCTGTGCTACTCAGGAATGAAAGTTTTATTAAAATAAAATAAAAAGGGGGAAATTCCCAGATAAAAACTCCATTAAACTAGAGTAACGATGAGGATACAGACCAGGAATTGAGGGTAAAATGCACTTCAGGGGTTGTCATTATCCCCACATGTGTTAGAATCTGGAAATGCAGTTAGGGTACCAAACAACCTTAACTCTGCCCTGCTGAGACACACTGAGAGGAGATGAAAAAACAGTGTGTTCTTTTAGAATCAGCTTAATCTAACTTGGGTCCCCAGATGCGGACGTGCATTAGGACACATACACTTCGCACTGGGGTGTGTGACCTGAACAGCAACCAGTGCAAGAGGCTCATTGGTCCCTGGTGGTGAGTTTCAACTGGCCTGACCAGTTCAGCGCCCCCCAGCTCACTACTGCTATAACCGGTACCTAAAGGTGTCATGTAAGATATCAATAGACGCTCATAGCATCCTGAGCAGTAATATTATTGGATGGGGTATGTCTGGAGGGCAAATTCAAAATTACAAACACACTGGGATTTATGCTATCAAAGTGTGTCTGCCAGGCAGGGCTGAAGTTACCCTGCCCTAGACAAAGGAATGAGGCTCTGCCACCCTGAAGGTGCATTAACAGACAATGGTGCATTTCCATGAAAGCTAAAGCCAACCAAGGGAGGCAGTAACCACTCAGCATAGCAGCAGGGGAGGAGATCACAGCAAACACCAGCAAGGGAAGAAACCAGCATGGAACATCCTTCGCCAGGAGACTCTGTCCCCTTCCTCACAGCTTGAATGAACTTTACCTTGGGAGGAACCTCCAGAAGAAGCCATTTCAAAGGCTCACTGGACTATAAAGAGAGGGGCAGAGAACCCCAAGGGATCTTTCACCTAAGACGACAAAGGAACCGAGCACTTTGGGCTTTGTGGGAGATCCTGACCAGAGCGGTGGTCAGCCATCTTGCTGGAAGGTCATGTGATAAGAATCTGACCTTGAACCAAGACTGTAGTTTTGTTGTCTTAGTCTCTAGAAAGGGTTTTTCACATTTATTTGCTTGTAACCATTTCTAACGCTGTCTTTGTCTCGAACTCACTTCAGAGTCTACCTCCTTTTGTTAATAAACTTGTTTTACTCTTAGTCTAAACCAAACCAGTGCTGTATTTGAACTGAAGTTAACTGCAGATATAGTGGTGAGCTGGGCAGTTTGGCTCTTTAGAGGAGCAAACAAACCTTATTGTTCCTCTGAATGACCCTGGAGAGGCTTGACATTGCAGAGCATGGGGTTCTGGGAAAATTCAGGGCTGGGGTGTGTTGGGGTTATCTCACCTGGGATTTCACCCAGGCTGGTGGAAGACAGAACATGGCTGCAGTGTAACAAGCAGGCTGCTGGGTTCAGACCTGCTGGTCCAGGGCTACTTATCACACCGACACTCAATGCAGGCTTGTCTCCTGGCTGGGAACATCCAAACCAGGTGCCAGGAGCCCAACAAGGGCAGTCAGGGGCAAGGGTGAGAGCAGGAGCAAATCTGAGGCTGGGAGGAGCTAAGGAGTTCATAGTCAGGTTCCATGCCTAGGGTCAGAGTCCAAGTCAGGTTTTAGGGACTGAGACATGTTTCAGGGATAGGGTTGCCAACTCTCTAATTGCACAAAATCGAACACCCCTTCCCTGCCCCTGCCCCAAGGCCCCACCCCCTTCTCCGAGACCCAGCCCTCATCTCGCTCCATCCCCCTCCCTCCATCACTCGCTCTCCCCCACCCTCACTCACTTTCACCAGGCTGGGGGTTGGGGTGCGGGAGGGGTGCGGGCTCTGGTTGGGGGTGTGGGCTCTGGGGTGGGGCTGGGGATGAGGGGTTTGGGGTGCAGGAGGGGACTCCAAGCTGGCGCAGGACATTGGGGCGTGGGGGGGTGAGGGCTCCAGCTGGGGGTGTGGGCTCTGGGGTGGGGCTGGTGATAAAGGGTTTGGGTTGCAGGAGTGGGCTCAGGGTTGGGGCAGGGGGTTGGTGTGTGGGAGGGAGTGTGGGGTCCCGGCAGTACTTACCACGACTCCCAGGAAGAGGCCGCCAGGTCCCTGTGGCTCCTAGACAGATGGGTGGCCAGTGAGGCTCCACACGCTGCCCTCGCGCCCACAGGTGCCACTCCCACAGCTGCTTAGCCGTCACTCAGGGCGCGGACAGCGTGCGGAGCCTCCCTGGCTGTCCAAGCACCTAGGGGCCGGTGGGAACTAGCGGCCACTTCCGGGAACTGTGCGGAGCTAGGGCAGACAGGGAGCCTCCTAGGGTTCCTTTTCGACCAGGCATTCTGTCAAAAACTGGACGCCTGGCAACCCTATTCAGGGCCCGAGCCAGGTGGAACAGTCCAAATCAAGCCATGGTCAAAGCCAGGATTTCAGGATCAGGAAGAGTCATGGCAGCTACAGGAAATCCACACTGTACCTGGCACTTCCTGGAATGCCCTTGGATTCATATAGGACAGGAATCAGGAGCCATGAGGCTGCTGTCTGTCAAACCCTTGAGGCAGAACACCCCATGGTCTGTGTCCACAGCAGGTCATGTGCAGTTGAGTGCAAGTTGATTGCAGCTGCTTCTGGGTGACAGCCTGGGGCTGTCAGCTGCCTGGTACTCTGCAGGCCTGGGCTCTAAACCCATTGGAGGCCTTTCATTAGATAGCTAAAATCACAGAGCATTTAAAGGTACCTAGGGTTACAGGGTAGGCAAGGACACATCCACTGTCTGGCTTGCACCCCAGAATGTGACCATGATGGTGGGGCTCCAGCATGAGGAGACATGCCCTGACTGAGTCAGTTCACTAATTGTAGACTTTAAGGCCAGATGGGACCATTGTGTTCATCTAGTCCAGGGGTTCTCATAACAAACTTTTTGGTGGTCTCAGAGTGCGGCCACCAACTCTTGCTGGTGGCCACTCTGACACTTAAAACACTTAATTAACTTTAGGAAAAACAAATAAATATGCACATATCCGTGTCCAAATCATTGTAATTTATTTAGATAGGGTTTTTTTGCAAACTCAATAATAAAAATAATGTACAGTTATCCCTATTTTTTACTGGACTTACACAGAATAGAAACACAAATAAGGTGCTTTGCATATTCTTGTCTTTTGTTGCTGTTTGTGTTGCTTTTTTTTATTAGACTTGCTAGCTAGTAAGTCTGCTGCTGTGAAAAGTGATATTTGTATGTTTGTTAATATCACTTTTCACAGAACCAGACTTGCTAGCTAGCTGGGAGGCAGTAAAAGTGATATTAACAAACATACAAATATCACTTTTCACAGCACATGTACTCAGCCCCAGCAAGCTGGGAGACAAATTAAGCGCTGGATGGGGAGGTGGATAGGGAGGCAGTGGGGGCCAGGGACAATGGAGAGGTAGTGAGCCCATGGCTGGGGCTAGAGACCAAAGCCCCATGGCCGGAGCCTGTTGCCTGCCACCGTATGGGTTGAAGCTGGAAGCCCGAGCCCCACCTCCCTTGGAAGTTGGGGACCTCACATGGGCTGCCTGCTCCTCCAGCATTTGTTGCACCAGAGAGGGGTCAGGGCCCAACCCCTGCTGGCGACCCCCGGGAGCGGGGCTGCTGCTCTCCCCGTGCAATCACCGCCCAGGAGGCTGTGGCCACAAGAAAAGCCCCTGGTGGCCACATTTGAGAAATGCTGATCTAGTCTGACCTGCACACTGCAGGCCACAGAACATCACCCACCCACTCCTGTAACAGACCCCTCACCTCTAGCTGAGTTACTGATGTCCTCAAATCATGATTTAAAGACTTAAAGTTACAGAGAATTCACCATTTACATTAGTTTAAATCTGCAAGTGACCTGTGCCCCAGGCTGCAGAGGAAGGTGGAACACCCCTTCTCCCAGGCTCTCTGCCAATCTGACCTAAGGGAAAATGCCTTCCCGATCCCAAATATGGTGATCAGTTAGACCCTGAGCATGTGGGCAAGACCCATCAGCCAGACACCTGGGAAAGAATTCTCTGTAGTAACGCAGAGCCCTCCCCATCTAGTTGGAGATATTTGCTGCTAGCAGTCGCAGATTGGCTACATGCCACTGTAGGCAGTCTCATTATATCATCCCCTCCATAAACTTATCAAGATCAGTCTATATGCCAGTTAGATTTTTTGCCCTCCACTGCTCCCCTTGGGAGGCTGTTCCAGAACTTCATTCCTCTGATGGTTAGTTCTCCCCAGCCCCACCCTGGGTCTGGCTGGTCTAGTTACATTGTCAGCTCTTCTGCCAGGGACTGGCTGCTGCTCCGTATTTGTGCAGGGCCTGGCACACTGGGGCCCTGCCCTTGGCTGGCCCAAGGCACCACTGTAATAAACATGGTTAATAATAATAACTGTCACTCCAGCCTTTCATAGAATATCAGGGTTGGAAGGGACCTCAAGAGGTCATCTAGTCCAACCCCCTGCTCAAAGCAGGACCAATCCCCAACTAAATCATCCCAGCCAGGGCTTTGTTTGATCCAGCTTCTCATCCACTGTAACCCCTAGGTCCTTTTCTGCAGAATTGCTGCCTAGCCACTTGGTCCCTAGTCTGTAACAGTGCATGGGATTCTTCCGTCCTAAGTGCAGGACTCTGCACTTGTCCTGGTTGAACCTCATCAGATTTCTTTTGGCCCAATCCTCTAGTTTGTCTAGGTCCCTCTGTATCCTATCCCTACCCTCCAGCGTATCTACCACTCCTCCCAGTTTAGTGTCAGCTGCAAACTTGCTGAGAGTGCAGTCCACGCCATCCTCCAGATCAGTGGTCCCCAACCTTTTCCTTCTGGCGGGCGCCAAAAAAACAACAACAAAAACCGAGTGCTGCCGGCGGGCGCCAAAACAAAAACAAACAAAAAAACCCGAGCGCTGCCGGCGGAGCAAAAACAAAAAAAACAAAAAAACACTTCGAGCGCTGCCGGCGGAGCAAAAAAAAAAAAAGCCCCAAGGGCTCCGCGGGTGCAATGGCGCCCGCGGGCACATTGGGGACCCCTGCTCCAGATCATTAATGAAGATATTGAACAAAACCAGCCCCAGGACCGACCCTTGGGGCACTCCGCTTGAAACCAGCTGCCAACTAGACATGGAGCCGTTGATCACTACCCGTAGAGCCCAACGATCTAGCCAGCTTTCTATCCACCTTATAGTCCATTCATCCAGCCCATACTTCTTTAACTTGCCAGCAAGAATACTGTGGGAGACCGTATCAAAAGCTTTGCTAAAGTCAAGGAATAACACGTCCACTGCTTTCCTCTCATCCACAGAGCCAGTTATGTCATCATAGAAGGCAATTAGGTTAGTCAGGCATGACTTGCCGTTGGTGAATCCGTGCTGACTGTTCCTGATCACTTTTCTCTCCTCTAAGTGCTTCAAAATGGTTAGTGAGCCGGGGTGTACGCAAGACCCCAGGTGTCACTTACAAGGTGGTCGCCAGCCTGCTGGGGGAAGGGTACAGGGGCCACTACCGCAGAAGACGTGTATAACCTGGTGGGGTTGGAGCAGCTGTATGACATCTTCCCTCCAGACCTTAAGAGGTGGTTAGTGGACCAGAAGCCTAAAGATCTGCACAGTGCAGGTGCACTGGCGGATGAGTTTGTGGACAGCAGATTGGGGGCAGGAGGGAGACCCACATCAGGGACTCAGAAGGGGAGTCACCCAGAGACCTCTCAAAGGTGGGACTCCAGGAAGCCCAACTCAGGGGTGCCTGTGAATTCTGGGGCGGGCCGACCTCCCGCGTGGAACTTGAGGAACCTGAAATGTAATTAACTGTGGCCAAAAAGGACACAGGCGCAATGCCTGATGATGAAGGAAATGGCTGCCAAGCAGAAACCGCGGGGTGTCAACTGGGTGGAAGCCCACCGAGAGGGGGCACCACCGGTTCAGGGGGCCGCAGTCGATAGGGCTATGCCAGGGGGAAGGGACCGCCAGGCCAGGCCAGCAGGGGAGGCGGGGCTCCAGGTCCAGAGCACCCATACTCAATCCACTGGATGAGCGTGGGACAGGCCCAGGGGGACAATCGCCACATCATCCCCATTGAGATGGGGGGAAGGAGCATCCAGGGGTTCTGGGACACGGGCGCAGAGGTGACACTGGCATGGCCCAAGATGGTGGACCCAGACCAGCTAGTGCCAGATGCATACATGACCCTGAGGGGAGTGTTTGGGCCCCCCGTCAAGGTGCCTGTAGCAAGGATACACCTGAAATGGAGGGCTAAGGAGGGACCCAAAGAGGTTGGGGTGCACGATCACCTGCCTACCGAGGTGCTAATAGGTAATGACTTGGAGAACTGGCCAGGTGGCACTCAGAGCACCCTGGTCCTTACCCTGAGCCAGAGCCAGAGCCAGCGCGGGACGCGGGACCTCCCGAAGGGGGGGCCCAAATCACTGAGGGTAGGGCTTGACAGGGCTGGGCTGGAGCCTCCGTCCCAAGGCACCACCAACCAGGGCTGTACCCTCAAACCCAACAGCTGAATTCCAGTTGGAGCTGCAGGAGGATCCTTCCTTAGAGAAGCTGAGGGCCCTTGCTGGCCACAGCCATGTAGGGTCCCAGTGGGAGGACCACCAGGAGAGATTCCTGTGGGAGAAGGGATTCCTGTACCGGGAATGGGCTGGTTCGGGGCAAACTGAACCTTGGAAGGCCAGGAGGCAGTTGGTGGTCCCCCAGAGCTACAGTCGCAGACCAGGGTCTTTGATGCTGTCCAACAGTATTGCAGGTCCTGTGACTCCTGCTAGAGGGTGGGGAAGGCCCAGGATAAGTGTAAAGCACCTCTGAGACCTTTGCCCATCATAGAGGGCAAAGAAGGTGGCTTTCCAAAAGGTGGCTATGGACATAGTGGGGCCCCTCAGCAGGGCAACTCGGTCGGGGAAGAAATACATTCTGGTGGTGGTAGATTTCGCTATGCACTACCCCGAGGCGGTGGCCTTGTCCTCTATCAAGGCAGACACCGTGGCAGACGCGCTGCTGACCATTTTCAGCAGAATGGGGTTCCCCAAGGAGGTCCTTACAGACCAAGGGTCCAACTTCATGTCAACCCTGCTCCAGTGCTTGTGGGAGAAGTGTGGGGTCCGACACACCTGGGCCTCGGCGTATCACCCTCAGTCCAACGGGCTGGTGGATCGGTTCAGTGAGACCCTAAAGATGATGCTGAAAACATTTATTGACCAGCACTCGCAGGACTGGGACAAGTATTTATCCCACCTGCTGTTCGCATACAGGGAAGTGCCCCAGGAATCCACAAGGTTTTCCCTGTTCGAGTTGCTGTATGGGAGGAGAGTGAGGGGACCCCTAGACTTGATGAGAGACAAGTGGGAGGGGAAGGCCTCTCCCGATGGAGAATCAGTGGTGGAGTATGTACTGACCTTCCAGGAAAAGCTTGCGAAGCTCATGGGCTTGGCCAGGGGAAACCTAGCTAGGGCACAGAGGAAGCAGAAGGTCTGGTACGACCGCTCCGCACGTGCTCGCTCCTGTGCTACCAGGAACCAGGTGATGCTTCTCATCCCCGTGAGGAAGAAGAAGCTGCAAGCTGCCTGGGACGGCCCCTTCAAGGTCATCAGACAGGCAAACAAGGTGAACTATGTAGTGGAACTGTCTAACCGGGCAAACAGCCACCGGGTGTACCATGTAAACATGATGAAGCCATACTGGGACAGGGAGAAGTTGGTGCTGGCTGTGTGTGGGCAGTGGGAGGAGAAGGGAGAGGATCCTCTGGTGGGACTCCTCCCTGAGGTGGGGGCTGACCCCTCGCTGGAATCAATTCCCCTCTCAAACCAGCTAACCCCTGCCCAGCAGGCTGAGATCAGAGAGGTGCTGCATTCATACTGGCAGTTGTTTTCCAACTGGTCTGGGCTCACTAACCTGGCTGTTCACCGGGTGGAGACGGGAGCCAACCTTCTCATCAGGTGTTCCCCATTCAGGGTCACTGGGAAAACAGCCTAGGACCTGGAGAGAGAGGTCGGAGACATGCTGGCTTTAGGGGTGATCCAGCCGTCCTCCAGCCCCTGGGTCTCTCCTGTGGTGCTGATCCCCAAGAAGTACGGGTCGATCTGGTTCTGTGTGGACTATCGGAAGCTCAATGCTACCACCGTGTCCGATGCCTACCCCATGCCTAGGACCGATGAGATCTGAGACAAGTTGGGGGGCACCCGGTACCTCACTACCATGGATCTCACCAAAGGTTACTGGCAGGTGCCTTTGGACCCAGAAGCCAGGGCGAAGTCTGCCTTCACCACCCCAATAGGGCTCTTCGAGTTCCTGGTCCTGCCTTTTGGCCTCAAGGGGACACCTGCCACCTTCCAGTGCCTGGTGGACCAGTTACTAACGGGGATGGAAGACTTTGCTCTAGCATATATTGACAATATCTGTGTCTTTAGCCAGACCTGGGAGGAACATGTGTCCCAGGTGAAGAGGGTGCTGGGTTGCCTCCAGGATGCAGGACTGACCATAAAATCTGGATGCAAGATGGGGATGCAGAGATGTCATACCTGGACCACAAGGTGGGGAGCAGCCACCTGAAGCCGGAGCCAGCCAAAGTGGAGGCAATCAAGGATTGGCCCGCCCCCCAGACTAAGAAGCAGATACAGGCTTTCATTGGGATGGCGGGGTACTACCGGAGGTTTGTGCCACACTTTAGCTCCCTGGCAACTTTGTAGGAAGGGAAAGCCGGACAAGGTGGTCTGGACTGAGTAGTGCCAAAGGGCTCTCTGTGCGCTAAAGGGGGCACTCAACCAAAGCTGGTAAACCCGGATTTTAACAAACCCTTCCTGGTGTTCACTGACGCTTCAGACCCCAGGCTGGGTGCAGTGCTGATGCAAACTGGTACTAACGGGGAGAGACACCCCATTGTCAACCTGAGCAAGAAGCTGCTGCCCAGGAGCAGCACTATGTGGCCATAGAGAAGGAATGCCTGGCCATGGTGTGGACCCTTAAAAAGCTGCAGCCATATCTAGTGGGGCAGCGCTTCACTGTGTACACTGGCCATTCGCCCCTGATGTGGCTGCACCAAATGAAAGGGGCTAATGGCAAGCTGCTGAGATGCAGCCTGCTCCTCCAGGGTTATGACATGGAGGTGGTCCATGTGAGGGGGGGTGCCAACGTTATAACCGATGCTTTATCACGGGGCGGGGGCCCTGAACTTCCCCAGGTCACTGGCTAAGTGACCCCGCTCAGTTCAGACTTGAAGGGGAGAGAGATGTGACGAAGTGGGGGGGTTCTATTGTTTTTTTCAATGGTTTGCATTCAGAGGGGGTGGGACTCAGTTTCCCTGGGTGTTACTGGTTTAACGAGGTGATGGGAGAGGGAGTTTGTTGTTACAGAGGACCAGCGACCCCCAGCCAATGGCCTGGAGAATGGATACCCCAGCAACTGGTGACGTGGTGACCGGGAGGCCCAGCTTGGTGGGAGGACAATGGGCTGCGAAGAGAGGACCCCAGTGACCTGACCAGCCGGTTCCAGCCAGAGGGGTGCAAAGGATGTCTGAGAGGAGAGGAGGCCCCAGGCAACCCTGTTTACCTGGATAGAAGACAATGGACAGAGGCGGGACTTGGGGGAGGGTGATATCGGATGCCCAGCTGGAAAGCACGAGGGCTCGGGATTGAAGGGAGAGAGCAGGCAGAGCCCACCTGGATGCAGGAGAGACGTAGATGTACGGTGCTGAGGGAGGCCAGGCCTGAGGGCCCTGAGAGTTTCCTATGCTGGGTTCAGACGCTCAATAAACCCTCCTGTTTTACGCTGGCTGAGAGTCACTCCGGTCTAGAGAACAGGGTTGCATTATTCCCTCTGGGAGTGGAGGCCCCGGGGGCCCAGAGCGAGTGGACTCCCTGAGTGAGAGACAGGCATGCTAAGGACTCTCGGTGAGAGACAGGCATGCTAAGGCTCAGAGAGGTGCGGTTCCAGGAGGCTGAGGGGCTTAACACCTGAGAGAGAGTGGACCCCCGAGACGAGCTGTCACACTGAAGGGGGTTCCTCCCAGGGACCATACGGGGCCAAGAGTGGGCACGACCTGTGAGTCTGTGACACACTGCAGCAGCAGCGAGGAGAGAAGCTGTTCCCTGGCCTTTGCCAGCGCCGGCCTCTCGGACTCTGCAATCGCATGAGGAGGCAGCAAGGCAGCAGTCCAGCTAGAGGCAGGTTACCGATGCAGCTGGTCAGCAGGCTTCTTGTGCTGGCCCTAGCCAGCTGCTTGGCGTGGCTGAGCACACGCTCAAGTGACCTCACGATGGGCTTTCAAAGCTGCTTTTGCAAAGGAGAATAAATTAGCACCTTGCGTGAAGCTGGAGGTTTCCATGTGGGAGTTTCCTCAGTTTGAACACTAGGGGACTGAGCGCCCTAGATGTCACTGTCACAATGAGCAGGCTGGCTGTGCTGTGTCCTGCCATTAATTAGGGAGGTAAGAGGGGAGCTGGCGAGTTCTCCACAGGCTGCGACTCATCCGTCCCCATGCTCTCCGACAGACAGGAGCGCCGCCAGCTTTTTCGGCGCCCTAGGCGGCGGAAGGTCCCGCCCCCGAAAAACCGCCCCCGACAGCGGCGGCGGAAGGTCCCGCCCCAAAAATTCTGCTGACGACCGGGGCACCGGCGCCCCCCAAATAGTAGTGCCCTAGGCGACCGCCTAGGTCGCCTAATGGGTTGCACCGGCCCTGCCGACAGAGCCTTTCACAGGGAGAGCCGCAGCATCGGACACCCCAGGATTCGCTGCAGACTCACTCAGCCGCCTGCAGGCCCCCCCAGGGAATCGCATGCCCAGCCAGTTCTGTCAAGTGGCTGATGCAAATTTCCTTCCCTGCTGTGGTCGCTGGCAGATGTGCAGTGTTCCAAGCCCTGGGTGATACTAACTGAGTTTGGTGCTTGAGCTGCTTGCGCAGAACAGTCAGTGTGCTCCGAAGTGGAGGGCAGCACTCAGAGCCTTCAAAGGCAGCAATAACTGGTCCACCAGGCGTTGGGCCTCCAGCCAGCCCTGCTCAAGCCTCACATCCAGCAGCTTCCTTGCCATTGTGTTTGGGTGACAGACACAGCGGGCCATCCGTAGGAGGGGCGCTGGGCCAGAGGAACAGCCAGCAAGGGCCCATCACACTGTTGGCTACTCCCCTGGCTGGCCAGTCAGTAATGGCGCGAAGGCAGGGCCTGTTCCGAATCCTGACTCACACAACCCAACCGCCCCGACAACAGATTGATTCCCATTGACTCCAGCAGGGTGGGGGCAGCCGGAGCAACTGCAGTGAGTTCAGGCACCAGCATCACAGAAGCTGCTTCTCCCTCTACCCCCGGGAACTAGGGGGAGCTGGGCCTAGGATGTAACTCCATCACTGGGGCTAAGTGCTCATGGCAGGGTGCCCGGCTCCACCACTCCTGTCAACAGAGATCAGACTGAACCCCAGCCCGTTCTCACTGCATCAGGCCAGAGCTGCCCCTCAGCAATGGGTCATCTGACCCCATCCTGGACAAACAGCCCAACCCTCTGGGAGCAGCAAGGACAGCAGGGTGGGGCCAGCAGATACTTAACAGCATGGGCCTGTCAGTGTTCAGTATGTGGAGGCATTCCAAAGCACAGATGCAGGGAGAGGGTGCTAGGGGTGACCTACCCAAACGGCCTGTACAACTTGGCACCAGCCCACCAGCTGAGATGTTCACAGCACAGCCCGCTCGCTCGCTCAAAATGCACTGACGGCTGCAGCTCTAGCCTCGGCAAATGCTTCTGGCCAAAAGTTTCTGAGGAAGTCAGAAGTGGGTTAAGAACAGGACTTAGAGAGGAACGGGGATGGCCTGGGTCAGGAGCAGGGCTCTGCGCCGGCTCACATGTGGGACATAAAACAGCCTGTCCAGCAAGCCACCAGGATCTGTGCTCCAGATACTCCTGGTCTCAGGCATTCAAATGTCTCAGCTCCCCTCCCCACACACATGCACGTGCACACACAAACATACAAGCACACACATGCATGCACACGTGCATACACACACATGCACAAACACACACACATACACACAAGCATGCACATACACATGCATGCACATATGCACATACACACACATGCAAATTTGAGCGCACACATGGACACATGCATGAACGTGTCACCCACACACCTCCTGGGTGTGGTGTTCTGTCCCATCTAGTGGCACCGAGACCACTTAGAGAGAGAGATTAATGAGTTTACTCTACAGCCTTAGCTAGCAGCTAGCTGGCATTAGCTCATGTGGTAGAGGCTCATGCACTGAGGTCCCTGGTTCAATCCTGCCTGCTGATGACTGGGGTCTGTTGGTGTTACACATGCATGCACAGACATACATGGATGTGTGTGCACGTGCATATGCAAATATATACATGTTGGAGCTGCTGTGGTGCAGCACAATCAGCGGTTGCTCTTCCTTTCAGCATGAGCAGGAGCTTAGCTTGGTTTGGCTTGGCTTGGCTTGGCTTGGGTTAGAGAGATGAACACACACACAAACAAATGGGGGCCCCTTGTGGCTGGTCCGGAGGCCTATCCCTCCCACCCTTGTTGCCCTTCTAGGACGGGTAGCACCTGTTCCCTTGGTAACCCCTCCCCACTGCGCTAATGAGTCTCTGCAGATCAGGTTAATTGACCCTTGGCAATAACCAGGCAGTGCCCCTGTGAGTGAGCGTGACGCATGCCCAGTGAGTCTGATGCACTCACTGCCATACACCAGCCCAGGATTCTCCCCAGTGGTGGCACTGGCCTAGGGCTGGGTGCGCTGGCCCTGCACATCAGAGTCAGCTGATGGACAGGGGCCAGAGCCTCCCAGGGGCATGGGCTGCCTGTTTAGAGAGAAAAGCCTTGGCCTCTGAGCCCAGCACCACCTGGGGGTAGTCAGCCCCTGGAGGGACTGGAGCTGCCCCTTCCCCGGGGGGATGCCTCTGCTGGCAATGGGTGTGAGCCGGGGGGCTGCACCAGTGCTGGCTGTGCCCTCCCTGCACGAATAGCCAAGCTTGCCCCTGCTCAGCAGCCATGGCCAAACCACGCCCAGCTGCTCATAGGCCTGGTCCACACTAGGGGGGGATGTCGAAGTAAGATACGCGACTTCAGCTACAAGAATAGCGTAGCTGAAGTCGAAGTATCTTACTTCGAAGTACCGCGACTTACCTCGCGTCCTCGCGGCACGGGATCGACGGCCGCGGCTCCCACGTCGACTCCGCTCCCTCCGCTCGCCCTACTGGAGTTCCGGAGTCGAAGGGAGCGCGTTCGGGGAGCGATATATCGCGTCCAGATGAGACGCGATATATCGATCCCCGATATATCGATGGCTACCCGCCGATCCGGGCGGGTAGTGTGGACGTAGCCATAGAGACAAGGCTGCAGACAGCAACCCCTGTTCTGCGTGCAGCCTGCCCTGGTGCCAGGGGCTGCCTGGACTGGGACAGGATTGCCAGCCTGCACCGGATCCTCCTCTCAGAGGCAGCATAGGCCAGAGACTGTGTCTGTCCCAGTGAGATCATGAGAAACCTCTGTCCAGGATTCACCACCGCAAAGAGCCAGGGCTGCAGACCCCATGCCAGCGAGTGCATGGATGGGATCTCTGTGGCTTGGGAGCTCCGGGATGGAGAGACAGGCTGTAGGGATGGATGGCCGGAGGGGGTTTGGTGCTGAAGGTGAAAGCTAGTTTTCTGTGCACACAGATGCACAGATGCCCAGACACATGCATATATGCACGTAGACATGTAGGCACAGGCAGGCGCACATGCTTTTGTGAATGAATGCACTCACATACAGGCAAACTGGCATGCATACACTCATGTACATACACACAGGCACACACACAGAGATAAGACTCATATGCGCGCACACACACACGCATGCACCTGCACAGACTTACAGGCACAGGCTTTCATACACATGCATGTGCATGAGCACATCAGACTCACACACGCACCCACTGCCGTGAAAAGGGAAGGCAGAGGGATGACTGTGTCAGTAATATTGTTCTGTAAGTGCAGGGGGTCCTGGGAGGGTGTATGCGGGGGAGACTCTTCTCTGGGAGTTGGGAAGTGTACGTGAGGGAGGGCAATGTATTGGGATATGTGGGAGGGGCTGTATTGGTTGGGGATGGGGCACACCGGGGGGCGGGGGGTGTCCACCCACACCAAAGAACAAAGCCTGGGCTGAACTGCCCCCTGCTCAGGACGTGGCGAATCACAGCCCATGGCAAGCACCTTGCCACCAACCTCCTGCCGATTAACAACAGGGTGATTCACAGCAACACCCTCCCTGTTCATCCCGGCTCTGTTCAATATCTTCATTAATGACTTAGATATTGGCATAGAAAGTACGCTTATGAAGTTTGCAGATGATACCAAACTGGGAGGGATTGCAACTGCTTTGGAGGACAGGGTCATAATTCAACATGATCTGGACAAATTGGAGGAATGGGCTGAGGTAAACAGGATGGATTTTAACAAAGACAAATGCAAAGTGCTCCACTTAGGAAGGAAAAATCAGTTTCACACATACAGAATGGGAAGAGACTGTCTAGGAAGGAGTACGGCAGACAGGGATCTAGGGGTTATAGTGGACCACAAGCTAAATATGAGTCAACAGTGTGATGCTGTTGCAAAAAAAGCAAACATGATTCTGGGATGTATCAACAGGTGTGTTGTGAGCAAGACACGAGAAGTCATTCTTCCGCTCTACTCTGCGCTGGTTAGGCCTCAACTGGAGTATTGTGCCCAGTTCTGGGCACTGCATTTCAAGAAAGATGTGGAGAAATTGGAGAGGGTCCAGAGAAGAGCAACAAGAATGATAAAAGGTCTAGAGAACATGACCTATGAAGGAAGGCTGAAAGAATTGGGTTTGTTTAGTTTGGAAAAGAGAAGACTGAGAGGGGACATGATAGCAGTTTTCAGGTATCTAAAAGGGTGTCATAAGGAGGAGGGAGAAAACTTGTTCACCTTACCCTCTAAGGATAGAACAAGAAGCAATGGACTTAAACTGCAGCAAGGGAGGTTTAGGTTGGACATTAGGAAAAAGTTCCTAACTGTCAGGGTGGTTAAACACTGGAATAAATTGCCTAGGGAGGTTGTGGAATCTCCATCTCTGGAGATATTTAAGAGTAGGTTAGATAAATGTCTATCAGGGATGGTCTAGACAGTATTTGGTCCTGCCATCAGGGCAGGGGACTGGACTTGATGACCTTTTGAGGTCCCTTCCAGTTCTAGAATCTATGAATCCCACAGCCACATGGATCTGGGTGTGCTGCACCCACTGCCTGGCCCAGAGCACCTTTAATAGGGGAGAGATGGGCAGGCACTGGGCTCTAGCAGCACCTGGACACTATCATAGAATCCCAGGGTTGGAAGGGACCTCAGAAGGTCATCATAGAATCATAGAACTTGAGATCAGAAGGGACCATTATGATCATCTAGTCTGACCTCCTGCATGATGCAGGCCACAAAAGTTGACCCACCCACAGCGCCGGCTCCAGAGTTTTTGCTGCCCCAGGCAGAAAAAAAAAAAAAAAAAAAAAAAAAAAAAAAAAAGCCGCGAACCCGATCGCGATCTGCGGCGGCAAATCGGCGGGAGGCCCTTC